>JAQFZX010002893.1:0-15617 GCA_034682405.1 Hydroisotoma schaefferi | reverse complement strand
TTTGCATAGAAGTCGTACAAAAATGGTGGCCAATGCAAGCCTTGCATAAAAGTCGTTTACATACAGGTCGTATAATCCCTTATTTAGTCTAATAAAAAGTAAATCTTACTAACGTAAGAATTCCTTCTTGAATATTAAGAAACCTCAGTAATTAATAGTGCTGAAATAGTAACTAATTGATCCTAATTGTTGGTGGATGTAGCATGAAAATAAAATAAAATAAATACAATCATATCTCAATTTAGTCAGCTCAATTTTATTTTCATAAATCGGAAAAATTCAATAACAATTATACTAAAATCCATAAACCAATAAATGAAACTTTTAATTTGTGAAATCCCACGTAGATACCTGATTATTTTATTCCGAATTAAAACAAAATACATTTAGTATAATTAATTACAAAATAAAGTAAATTGATCAGAGTTAAACTTCCGTAATTAAAAGAACGTTAATTAACAAAGTCTTTACTTTATTCAAAGTTTACATATACTCAGCTTCTACTAAAACTTCAAAGGAACTTTTACATTTTTTTAGGGAACTTAACGCAAGAAAGTAAATAATAAACATATTGTATATTTTAATATGTAGTATTATAATTAATTACCCAAATCAATATTATAAGCGATTAATCACTTTAACCTTAAAATGTATAAGCTCTAAAGGAAAAAAGGATTATTTTAGACGACAGAATATAAAAAAGCATCCACTACTCTCTCTTTCTTTTAACTACCCTAAATCCTCGCCCATATGCCGCCCTCGTTAATTATGCCGCATCCCTATCCATTACATGTTAAACGGGGGTATCTTTCTCATGCTAAACATGCTTCAAATAATCTTTTTTTGTCCATATAAGCCGCGGCATATGGGCGAGGATTTAGGGGAAATAGTTTTAAAGTAGGGAAATAGTACATCGAAACAGTTTATTTGTTTATTTAAAATAGTCCTAAAAAAGCAACTGAAAGTGAGAAAACAAATTTGGAGATTGTAATAGAAATTAAAAAAATAAAGGGCATGAAAAATACTTGTTAAAATATACGCATAGATTCCCTTTGGAAAAATGTAATTAGAATTACTAACTGTAATTTACCAAACTATAAGAGTAAGGTTTTATTAATTCTATATAGCTTTAGATGTGATGTAATTGATGATGTAATCTACTGGGAATTAATTAAATGTAGTTTGAAGTAATCAATTAATTTGCAACGTGTACTAAATCTTAAAACAACAAACAATGAAGTTTTTAGGCTGGCAAGAATTAATAATGAACGTAGTTTAGTTTTCCCTAGTTGTAAAAACGTTGACCATTTCCAAGCGTTTTGAGCAACTATTTTTAAAGGATCTTTCGTTGATAACTGACCTTTTTTACTGGTTATCTTTAGCTTTAAAGTTTACGTCGAGGTTAGTTTGGTGGTTTGGTTTGGTTGGTAGTACATATAGTTTACTGCTAGCCGTTCTTATCTACATCTTTAGGTCATAGGTCAACGTATCTTTAGGTCATAGGTCAACGTTAGAGTTTTGAGTAGCTAGCTGCTATTTATACGAAGCATGCATGCATGCAGCATGCAGCCAGATCGTTATAAGTGATGACATGAATAGTGAGTGAAAAAAACTCATGTCTTTCAGTCTTTTCGTTCCTTGATGACCCCAGCAAATGGCCGTGATAACCTTTGACCTTTTTTAAACTAACTATATACTTCCTTGTCTATGTACTTTCTGCCTAGTTGCACTGTGCGATATTTTTAATGACTCTTCTTTCTTCCACTTACTTTCTTATCTTATTAACACGCACTTACTTAATCCTTCTCAATTTTTTTATAATAATGCTGGTTATTTTGTATAGGAATGTCAAGCAAAATACTTTAAAGATAAGTGACGGTATTTTGAGAATAAAATAGGAAATAGCACCAAATAATAAACCGTTGGGAATAATTTCTACCGGTACCCTTCCTTACTTTTATGTCTAGATCTCTCTCTCTCTCTCTCTCTGTAATTATTGGAGACTGTTTAATTAAATTGTTGGTTGGTTTAGCACGGTTTTAAATGCCTTTGAGATAATTACAGGTACTTGGTTCACAAAATTATACTACGGACAATGAATATAGTTTCTGGTTCTGGGTTTTGTTTGGGATCTCAGGGCAAAAGTTGAGGGTTTTGTAAAATTAAAACCCACAAGCAAGGTGTAGGTAGGTTGACAAGGTTGACCCTTGGAACTTTTAAAATGTCACGCCCTAAAGATCCTTGAGAGACCCTTATTAATAATTCATCTACAAAAAGGAATAGAACTTAACCAACAAACTAACAAAGGCACAATAAATTCATCTTGAGATTTTTCATAAAACTATAACCTGTTTGTTTAAAAGGCAATCTTTAAATAAACTGGGTAAAATTAATTAAATTGGGAAATGAAGAAGGGAAATAAATTGAATGCGAACAATACAATTACCTACACAAAGCTCTACAAAAGACGGATGATGATGATCTGCTATTTTAATAATGAACTTTCTTGGAATAATTGCTTGTGAGCTGAGCTCCATCATCACCTAATCACCAAACCATCATCAATTACTTACTAGAGATCTTATCACAGAGAGATGGTTTAATTTGATGGTTTTTTAATCCTAATTAAAAGGTAAAGTTAACAACTTTTCCCTACTGTTCTCTGGTTCCTCTCTATTGGATGTTAGAATCGCAGATATTTCTTACTAAAATGGGACCATTAAATCTTTATAATAACCTAGACTTTTTGAGAGTAAAGATCAAGAACTATTCAGCCGAAGGTCAACGTCAACAGCGTCCTTGACGCTGACGGACACTTCCTGCTCTGAAAAATACGGCGATGATGATGATGATTTAGAAAGTTATTTCCCTTACGAATTTCTTCCGATAATTTTAAAAGGACATGCTAAATTCAACGGATAGACTAAAATACAATTAAATATAATTATTTACAAGGATACTTGGATGCCTTACGTAAGGTATAATATATTATTACAACAGGTCGAAGATGTCAGACGCTTTGCGCAAAATTTGCATGCAACTCAACGCAATCTGAGTCAAAATCACAGCTCTGGTTCTTTCTTGTGGTTTTTTGTTTTAAAGGTAATTCTTACGACGATCTTTTACTACTTTCTTTGTGTGTCTTCAAGTCTCTTCTACAGTAGTTTTTATCTAACTTATAAACCATCTTTTTAATCAATCAATCAATCAATCAATCGATTGATAGTCGATAGGCCACTGATTGACTTTCTTTTTTAATTATTGAGCTATTAATTACCTTTTTTGTTAATTACTTTTTGGCTCTGCGTTTGTTTTCACTATGGACTTTTTGCCGACTTTATCTTTTACTTTCTCCTGCCTACTTTTACCTAAGAAAGTTATGGATTAAAGAGATTAGGATTAGGATTATGAATTTGATTAAATTTAAATTGATAATTAACTCCCTAAATAAGTCGGCCGTTCTCTCTATATCTTGGCTGTCTTTCTTCACGCATTTTTAGAATTCTCAGTTCTTCTCTAGCTACATTTTGGGCACTTTTGTTAAAATTAACTACTACTTTACTTACAGGTTGCGGTACGGTGAAGGTGATTAGTACTTGATTTGATAGCTGAAGTTAAGTTTGTTTATTTTTAAGGTACTCTTCATACATCAGTTCGTTTGATTGCAGTTTTTTAAAAGTTGGTTATAGTTTTTTAGCTGTTTGTTTGTTTCTAATCTACATTTAACTTTTGTGCTTATCCCGGGGGTATAAATTGCTTGGGATTTAAATCGCACTGACTCTGTCTTTCTGGCACCCAGGTGTTTAATTGCTAGTAGTAGTTGCAGTTGTTGCAGTTTTATTTATATAACTTTCGCGTGACGGTTTGTTTTCGAAACTTTACCCGTTTGGTTTAAAGTGGATGATGAGGGATGATTAAAATATCTCTCCGGCTAAACTGACTGACTGACTGAAGTTAGTTGTTTGGAGTTTTTAAAATACGATGTTATGTTACGTTTGGTAATTATTTAACTGCGATTAAGAAGATAATTAACCCAAGGGGTAGTCGTAGTGTCCCTGATTTTAAACTCTCTTTCTGGCTTTTATAATTAGGCGTTTGGCTAGCTTAACTTTTGCTTTTGACGGCTGTTAAAGTTGGCTTACAGGACGCAAGACCTTGGCTGGTTTACAGGACATTCCCCTACTTTATAGCTACTTTACAATAATAATCCTAACCTTAGCTTATTTACTACTAACTAATAATAAGATTTTTATATATAAACATTAAACATAAATAAAGATAAATTGATCTTCTCGGACGCGCGTGATGAAGAGCTTGATTTTTCAGTTTTTATAAGGTATCTCGAGTTCATTTTTAACAATTAACATTCCATTTCAGTTCTTTAGTTACAGAGTTCTTATCGTTTCTTATAAGTTGATGATTTCTCTTTCCTAATAATAATAATAGTTCTCTTTGAGTTTATTTATCAGTCAGTAGTAGTAGTAGTAGTTGTAGCAGGCAGGCGGGCTTGCCTACGGTTGTCTTAAAACTTACTTATTTATCCTATTTCTCTCTCTTTCTCATGACTTTCCTGGAACTTGGAATCTTTGCCAACTTTCTTAGCACTTTGATTGACTTATATATATTGAAGTTTAAATCCTTCCTAGTTTTGTTTTCTATCTGTTCTTACTTTCGTTCCTAACTAACTGACTGACTTGACTCGATTAGATGGAGTGGTTTATTTTATTTTACAGGCGTGTGTGTGTAGTTTCTTTTATAAAAATTACTATTAGTAGTTTTCGTAGTTTGTATTACGGTTCGGAATGCATTGTTGACTTTCCTATGGTTGGTGGCGATTCTTTGCGAGTTTACCTAGCTAATTTTATACATACTTATTTGCTCGGCCTCCTCTTTAAGAGTTGGAGTGAGTTCATCGGTTGAATAGTTACTAATTTACAACAATAGAACGTAAACGTTGTCAGTTCATTAGAATTAGAGGCTGGCTGCTGTATACTTCCTTTTCTGCGCCGTGATATTTTTAATTGTTGTCTTCAACTTTTAAAAGTCTTATACTCTCGTCAAACGGTGGTGGTCGTTCTGAGGTTTTTTTTAAGCAAAAATATTCTAGCTCGATCGATGTCACCAACAGAGATTAAGACAAGGACAAGACTGCGGCGTCGGAGTAAAATATATACTTGAAGAGTTAAAGAGAACTAAGTAGACGACGTAGGTCCTTGGTTGGTACTCTTAATTAATTATAGTTTCTAGGTAATTAGTGCTATTATCTAAGCTTAGTTTATAGAGTACAGAGTGAGTTTCCAGCATAGAGTTCTTTCTACCAGAAACAAAGAAGTTTTGATACCTTTTGTTGGTAGTTTTTGCACGGTGATGATGATAGAAGGATGAGGAAGAAGCGAAGGAGTTGATCGAGGGCGAAGAAGGAAAGGCGAAATTATGGTGGCTTGGTTAGTTGTTATCTTCGTCCGATTGTAGAGCTCGGATAGAGCACAGCATTGCTTGTTTCGGCTTCTCGATCTCAGGTAGAAAACGATGCTTCCTCTTTGTGTCATTTATTGATCGCCATGGTCTGTTCAGGGCTCGGCTTATCTCCTGTAGATGAAGAGATTAGTTAGTTATAGGAGATTGGGTAAGAACTTATCATAGGGTTATCTGAGCATACCTTGTTTAGCTCTTTGAAACTGTGGTAAACAACTTGAGACTTGGGAATCTCCAGGTGACGTAATGCAGGTCCTTTAAGCTTCGCGATTCCGATTAGACTGTGGCCGCAGTAGACGAAGCCGATTTTAATTGTGTGGAGCAACCGACATCTCCATGAAGCGTACTGTAAAGAAATAGAGAGTTATTTTTCAGGATTACTAAAGCGAGGTTTGGGCCAAAGAGGATTGAAAATGTTATGCTATTATTACCACAATGGGATCTATAAACTGGTTGTCGTTGTTGTCAGCCTGGACCAAATAATCCATCCAGTCCTTGTCCTCGTCAACAAGCTCTAAGTGTTCGAGACTCCCTTCATTCCACCGAACGACAGAGTTCAGAAAGTTCATTCGTAATCCCTTGCAGTAGTACATGCGGAAGTGGGACAGTGGAATGGCTGGCAGTATCAGCTTCGAGGATGGAGAAATAAGTGAAGTCCCTCCGGCCACGGTTATTCGAACTTTTGCCTTTGGACTAGAGAAGAAAGTAAGATTTAGATAGGAAAAAAGCCCATCAATTCACGGCACTTTTGTCTAAACGCTAACTAACTTGTTC
The DNA here is from genome assembly GCA_034682405.1 of Hydroisotoma schaefferi. Taxonomy (NCBI): domain Eukaryota; kingdom Metazoa; phylum Arthropoda; class Collembola; order Entomobryomorpha; family Isotomidae; genus Hydroisotoma; species Hydroisotoma schaefferi. The sequence goes on along the minus strand of JAQFZX010002893.1, from coordinate 9,368 downwards.
TCCACAAAAACAGACCATCCATGATTGGAAACGTTGGCGTTCTCTCGAGTTGCAATCAAATTAACCCGTCGTAGCCCTCCAAGTTCACTGGCAAGACCGATTTTACATAGAATTGGATCGGTTAAAGCGTCGTGTTCAATGCTTAAAGTCTAAAATTATAACACAAAGGTCGGGCATACTTAATTAAAAGAACAAAAGGTTGGATAATTATACAATATCCAGTTGTAAACTTACCTGAAGATATTTGAAGTCCTGAATGTTGTCCAAGCCTTGGAAATCATACGAATAAAACTTGGCAGATGCTGAAATGCCCTCGATAGATGGAAAACTTAAGTTACGGATGGAATGATTCTTCTTTAAGGTCAATAATGTTGGCAAAATCTGATTCCCAGAGTCAGAAAAGTTCTGAAGGAGATGAATACTGAGCGTTATCACTTGGTTCCTTCCTCCCAGCACCAATTGAAGCGGCTCCACTACTTTCCTACAAAAATACAATAGTAAATCCCCATTTATTAGAACAACAATAGCAGTAATTTAGCTTTGATTACACCTTAAAACCCACCTGGTAAAGTACTTCTTCCTCCTGTTAATAACTTCGGTGGAAATGTTAGCAATGGGATTAGTAATTTTGGCGATTGCTGCATTAGAAGTTGGGCTCAACTTGAGTGTTTTGAGTCCCCTGTTGTCCTGCAACAGGTAGAGGGATTCTGCGACTAGGTCGAGGATTTTGGATGAAAAAGGATCGAATACGATCACAACTTCGCTGACCTTCCGAATAAAATTATCAACCAGGAAGCTGGCCTTAGGGATGTCCCCTTCTTTGGCGATGGTTAAATGGAGCTGATCACGAAGGGGGAGCTGGAAGGCGGAGTTTCGCCAGTTTTTACACACGCTGGACGCCTGGAGACGATCCTCGATTGATAGTTTCTTGTACAGATTTGTAAGCACCACGGATGGAAGATCGCACCATGGAGGAAGTGCCATGGTCAACAGGCTCCTCCAGCTCTTCTGGGTGACCTTTAGGGGTGTTTGTCCTAGGTTGACCTCTTGACCTTCAGCCTTATCACAGGGAAGCCTTATCTTCACCTCTTTCTGCTGGAATGGGGAACCAGCTAACCGAGACCTGCGATTAAATAAAATAACCGTGTATAAAAAGCTGCCAATTAATCAAACTATTTCAATGTTTACTAACTTCAGCATGGTTGTAGACACAATAAAAAAGCAAACAGCTCTATTGTCCTTGAAATGACTCAATTACCGTAATACTCCAATAATGCCCCTTCTCCTAGTAGTGTCCCCCCTTAATTACCATTAAAAACCCGATACGCCTCATTTTAATTATGTTAAACTTGACCCCCAAAAACTAATTAGTGTCCCGGGGGGACGCTATTCGAGTATATGGTAATCAACTTACCAAAATTACAAAAATAAATGGTGCTAATTCCTTCCAAATTTGTCCTTTTTATTCTTGAAAAACAATGCCCGTTTGTTGTACAATTTCCACCAGCTTTTAATCCCTTTCTTTCTTATTCTTAATTATGTAATTAATTCGTATAAATAATCGCTATTTCGTAATCTACTTTTGTGTAACTTTTTTTTTGGACCTAAAAAAATGCAGTTATTTCTAGCCTAATTAGTGCTGCGTCGTTTAGTGTTTTTGGTTTTGGATTGGCAGGAGGAAGCGTAGGAATAATAGGAAGGGATTAATTATTAATTTTAATTAATTAAAATGGTTTATTAATTATTAATTATTTAATTATTAATTAAGTTTTTAGCCAACCAAAAACACCAAATCAGACCAGGATAGGACAGTCGTTTCCTTGTTTTTGAACGACGTCGACTGAAGGAATGAAAGGATAAACAAGAAAGTGGAGAGAGAGAGAGCAAAATGGGTCGTAAATTAATTATTATTAGGGATTGTTTTGAAAAAAGTTTTTAGTTTTTGGGATTTTGTTTTACAAAGTTTTGGGTTTTGGGTTTTTTTTTTGAAAAAAGTTTTGGGTTTTTGGGTCTTTTTTGAAAAAGTTTTGTTCGTTTTTTTTTTTTTTTTGAAAAAAGTTTATTTTTTGTTTTGAAAAGTTATGCGTTTTTTGGACTTTGGACTGGATTTTTTTGGGATTTTTTGGAAAGTAAGAGGAAGAGAGTTATTTACGGGTTGTGGTGAGATATATAGGTTGTGTAGAGGATTTCTCTCGTTTTGCTTTGTTTTGTCTGAAAGCTTTGGATGCGATTACTGTTGGTGTCTCAGGTACAAGCCGCACCATGTACTACCCGAGGTTTGAAAGGGGATTTTGACCTGAAAAATATAGGTACCTTTGACCTTACCTTGACCCTTTTGACCCCTTTTTAAAATAGGAGGTCGAGAAAGAAGGGGTGTGTATGCAATGCAATGCAATGCAGGCTATGGCTAATGACTGTCTCAGCTTCAAGCCGCACCAGCTACTACTTCCCGACCTTTGAAAGGGCATTTTGACCTTTCCTGACCCTTTTGGTCCGCTTTTTTAAACCGGAGCAACGGTCAGGAAGGGATGCAGCTTTGTCTGAGTGACTGGGTCTGCTGATGACCTGTGCCCGTGACTTATGACCTAGCTTGTACGTACAATATAATTGCACTGAGTATTGCAAATTACAAAGCACAAAAGGGTCTGCTGTGCTAGGATGTAGCTATTTCGTTTAGAAATTCATTCGATTTCTAAACCGAAAGAGGGTGGTTCTTCTGTTTTTTACATCGGAACCCCCACTAGCGCTGTTCTGCAATGAACGAGTTGGGTGAAGGAAGATGGGTAAAAGTAAAGTGAAAGTATGCAGAACTTAAGAAACAAAAATGTGATGAGCATAATAGTTTTATAACTTTATTTTGAAAATAACAACATAAATTTCTGACTCGACAGTAACACTCAAATTGACTGAAAATAACTACGAGAGGTTTACTACTTGCTTTATTTCTCTATTCTGTGATTGTTTCTACATATTTTTATTTCCTAATATTATAATATTTTATCCTTTAGTTTTTGTTTGACATCACCAATCTTTAAGTTAAGTATGATCGAGTTTCGAAACTTTTCAGAGGACTACTTTCTCCCTAGTACACACACATACAGTTTATAGTATCGTAGACTTTGGAATGGTTGGTTTGGTGGTTTGTAGAGCAGCAGTGAAAGTGATATTATCTTTGAGGGTTTTGACGAAATGACTGAAAAATCACTTTTAAATTATTAAATTTATTCTTCCAACTGTCTGAAAGCTGTTTGCATATTTTCGTAAAGTTCATCAAATTCTTGTTTGAGTTTGGCCTCTCCATCGGCTGGGTCCTTGAATTTCATTGAACTGAGTTGATACAGGATTTGACCCATGGCCTCGCGAATCGAGTTCCAAGTTACTTTATTGTCTGACTGGGCCGTGGACTCTACTGCGTGACGGGCCATTTCATAAAACCCAATCATGTTTTTCAGCATCCCAACCGATTTGTAGAAGGGGCAGAAACGGTCGTAGGGCGTGTAACTGGAAACGAACCATTTATATCATTATTAGGGGATCCTTTTTATAGAGAAAGGTGGAGGTGTTTTAAGTTCTTAAAATACCCGTTTTGTTGAAGGAAATCTTCCTTTAAAAGCCTAGCAACTTCCAGAGTGATCTTATCCGTTTCGGCCAAAGAGGCCTTTCCTACGAGTTGTACAATTTCCGCAAGATCTTCTTCCTCCTGGAGAATCTCCTTTACTCTAGTTCGCAGTGGAACGAACTCGGGGAAGTGCTTATCATAGTAGTCGTCAAGGGCTCGTGTGTATTTACTGCAAATGGAAGATAAGATAGAGAGGTTTATGATCTACAATTCACGGGTAAATTAAAGGCCAAGTTTTACAAACCTGTAAGAAATGAGCCAGTTGATAGAGGGGAAATGTTTCCGCTGAGCAAGCTTCTTATCCAGTCCCCAAAATACTTGCACGATACCCAAAGTGGCGGAGGTCACAGGGTCAGAAAAGTCACCACCGGGTGGTGAGACCGCACCCACAATTGATACAGATCCTTCTCGTTCCGGATTTCCCAAACAGCGCACCCGACCAGCTCGTTCGTAGAAGGAGGCCAGTCGAGCTCCGAGATACGCTGGGTAGCCACTAATAACCGGAAGGATTTTTTAAATAAAGCTAACAACAGTACGAAACTTTTAAACTGTTGAAGTCTAAAATGCTATGTACCTGTCGGCAGGCATTTCAGCCAATCGACCAGAGATTTCTCGAAGAGCTTCTGCCCATCGGGAAGTGGAATCCGCCATCATGGAAACATTATAACCTAAAGCGATCGTTTGTAGTTTAGGTTTTTCCATCTTAGAATCTAACCGCAAGATTTTAATTAAAGTTAGTTATTTTTACCCATATCACGGAAGTATTCTGAAAGGGTGATTCCCGTATAAATAGAAGCTTCTCGAGCAGCTACAGGCATGTTTGATGTGTTGGCGACTAAAGCTGTTCGGCTCATTATAGATTCTGTCGTTCCGTCAATCTCAATCTTCAATTCGGGGAAATCTCTAAGTACTTCTGACCTGGAAAAGGAAACAGCGAGACGAATGTTTCATTTCATGATGATATTTTTAGGGGCTTACTATTCTTAGGATTAGATAGACACTCTACAAACGTACATTTCATTACCACGCTCTCCACATCCGACATAAATGATGACATCTGAGTTGGAGAACTTGGAGAGGGACTGAGAAATAACAGTTTTTCCGCAACCGAAGGCTCCTGGAATGGCAGTAGTACCTCCTTGCACACAACTGCAGATTCAAAAAGTAGCAATACAGTAACTGCCCCTTGTTCAATTTAAGTTCCAACTTTGTGTGAAGCTTACGGAAAAAGGGTGTCTAAAACGCGCTGTCCAGTAAGGAGTGGATGATTAGCAGGAAGTTTCTCTGTACAAGGCCGAGGTTGACGGACAGGCCAAACTTGCAGCATAGAGAATTTAGACTTCTCTCCATCAAACTCTGTCTCTAGAATCACTTCGCTAACGTTGTAAGAACCTTGTTCAGCGACGTAAGTAACTGTACCGCGTGCCCTTGGGGGTACCAATATCTTGTGTTTCACCATTCGGTTTTCATGCACCGTTCCGTACAAGTCTCCTCCCGTAACGTGGCTCCCAACCTAATCCAATCCACAGTCACGTTATGTTTCAAACTTTATGAGTATTTTATTTTTAAAAGTTAGCTCAGGGTTGGATGGAGCTGGAGTTACCCGGATATTCCGATCCGGAACAAAGTCCCATTTCTTTGTACGAGAGAGAGCAGGAACGTTGACTCCCTTTGGAATATAAATTGACTGAGACATTTCACAAATGTCTTGCAAAGGTCGCTGAATACCGTCAAAAATAGAGCCCATGATTCCAGGTCCAAGTTCAACGGACAGGGGCTTCCCAGTTCGGAGTACAGGGTCTCCTACAGTAACTCCAGAAGTTTCCTCGTAAACCTGGAGAGAAAAATTACACTTAAAAAAAGGTCCTCCTCTCTCTCCTCATCAAAACCTGTATTAGTATTTTAAAAACCTGAATAGTAGCCATGTCCCCTTCCAATCTAATAATTTCCCCTACCAGCTCTCCATAACCGACTCGAACCAACTCGTACATAGCTGCTCCCGACATGTGGGACGCCACCACGACTAGAATTTATCAATATTATAATTTAAACTTTCAAACTCTTCTAAAAAATGTCCAAAATAAGAGTAAACTCCACTGTCACTGTAAAAAAAATGCTCACCAGGTCCAGAGACAGCGTGGACATATCCGAATACAGCTTCTTTATCCTCATCTCTGATTTTAGGAAGCGACATCTCGCTTGCAGCGTTCGCTGATTCAAAGTTATATCCCGATTCAGCCTTCCTCAATAACCGTTACGGTCCACCAGACAATCCCAACTGCTAGAAAGCAAAATAAAACGGTAATACTTATTAATTACAATAGATCAGTAAATTAATGACCCAGAGTAATTAATTACACAAAGTTAAGGCTGTACCCTCAGCGATTCTAGGGGGAAAACCTTTATGATTGAACCTTGTTTAAATCGTATAATCAGGTAGGTAGGTTTCTAGAAAAGCTTCTAAGGATGGACGAAGTTAATGGGGCGTTGTCGAGAGATTATAAATTTAAATTATGTCTTAATACTTTTTTTTATCCCCTGCTAATGCTAAACTATAAATTACCTTGCTACCTTCTACTAACTAGGTGGTAAGGCTCGTATTTTATGCAGTAAGTAGCTACTTTTTAAAAGCTTATTAACTGCAAAGCTTAGCTTATCTCGGTCATATAGTCGTGGTGGTGGATGGATGGATGGATGGATATTATTATTATTCACATGCTAATCACTTTTACTAACAATACAAGCTACTTTTAACATACCAAAAGCTAATCTTATTCTTCAAGAAGAAGGTTTCATTTCAGTTCAGTTCAGACTTCACAATTATATTAAAACCAAATGCATAAAGGAACTGATACAGATGTCAGTCTGGATTTGGGAATAATGCATATGCTAATCATAAAATGGTTTGTATTGTGACCGTGTAAAGAATAACCTACCGTTTTTTAAAACAGACTTAACTAACCAAACACTATAACGCATAGCGTACTACCTCGTAGATAATACGCGGCTAGTAGTGCGGTTGCGGTATAAGAAAAAAACCAATTTAGCGCATATGAGAAGATGCTCAGCAGTTCGGGGGCGCCTTATAACTGGGGAAGTACGGTTTAAAATGAAACCCAGATTCGGTTATAAATATTTTTACAAACCTCGATAAGCCCTAAATCAAGCTTTAGTTTTTCTGAGGTTAAGTAAGGTATCGTTTTTTTAAAATAAAAAATGTATTTAAATGATGGGTGTTTCTGGGCTCTGTCACGTACGGTTTATCTAGAAATTCTAGATGTAATATAATCCTAAATAAATCCTACTAAATATTACTCGTTATTAAAGGTAAATAATCATATTAAATATATCGTCATAACTGAGTTGACGTAGCTGTAGCTGTTCCTACTTCCTACCTAACTTTAGTAAAAATAACTGCATGGATGGAGAAACTGAATAGAAATGTGTATGGTTTGGTTGGTTGGATGGATTCATTTTAATTATAATTATCGGGTCGTGAGTTCATCATTCAATGAAATCATTAATTATTCATTAATTATGGATGAATCAATGGATAAAATGGCTGTTTTTGTGGGTTATTCTTCATACAAAAGTGGATTTAATTACAGTGAGCTGTTTGCTGTAGCATTAGCACGCATATGCATGCTTCTGTAATTTATCCCCTAAACTTAAACACTTTCAGCTAAAAATATAAGGCTAGCCCTGCCTTCCTCATTTAATCAAAATCTAGAAAATACATCAATTTAGAAAACTGAGCAGTTATCAAACTTTAAAAAATAATAGTAAATATTACGTTTAAAAATGGAAATGTTTCACAACAACAGCGTCAACCAAAAATAAGAAAGAAATAGACCCCAAATGCTAAAACTAAAATGTTGGCTAACTAAATAAATCATGCTTTTCTAGGATTTAAGGATTTTTTTTAGAAACATTGCCAAACTTTTTTAATTTTTTACCCATAAAGTTTCTAAAAAAGACCAATATTTCGCCAAAAAAACAAGGATATAAAAAATCCCGTAGTAAAAAGTAAAATTAATATAGAGCTACACAGCTATAGGCGCGGCGCGTGGCCTGCAACTGCAACCTGCAGCCTACAGCTGCACCTGTACTGCAGCTGTGGGCTGCAGGTGGTGCAGATGCAGATTATCTAAATAAATGTCTAAATAACGGAGGAATTACTCACAAAATAACTCACAAGATTTCACCAATTCACATATATCCAAAACTAAAACTAATTACGTAACTTTTAGGGGAGTTTCTTACGTAATTAGTTGATTTTCTTTTGCTGATTTACAATCCAACCAAATCCAGGCTGATTTTAGTAAGTTTCGTGATGAGAGGTCAGGCAGGGAGTATTAATTCGGATTTAGGAGTATCTACCGTAAAAGTAGGAATAGAAGACCCTGTCCTGTTGGAAATAATTAACGTTAATTAATTATTAAAGAGATCCAGTATTAAGAGGGGATTCTTTTTTGGTTAATTTGAGTTGTTCAAATTGAGAATGACAGGTTTTGTATGGAGTATTTTATTGGGTTTTTGCGCTGGTTAGGCAGGGATGTTCATGTGAGACAACTACACACAAACTAGCACAGCTAGTGAAGTACCCCAAGTCCTCGTCCATAAGCCGCGGCTTGTACATGTAAAAAAAGATATTTTGACGCATATTTAATAAGGGAGAGATACCCCTTTTAACCTGTACAGGATGGGCGTGCGGCGTAATTATCGAGGGCGGTGTATGGGCGAGGATGTAGGGTACCACGTACCACCAAATCCAGAGACGGCTCTCTATGTATGGATTTTTTTTATGCCAAAAAACTTGTCCAGCAAAAGTGAGATCGGGTTTTAGGGAATTCGCACACAATCCCCACTTTTTGCATGGGAAATGGGCAAGGATTGGGTGCGGTCGAGGTTGAGATTGAGATAGATTGGAGTTTTTGGGATGTAGTTGTAGTATATAGTAGAGTATTTCTTGGAGTGGCTTTTTTAGTATGGGAATGCTGTTTTTGGGTTAAAAATGGGAATAATTGGGTATTTAAAATTAAGATTTAGGGGTAGTTGTAGTGGTATTAAAATCAAAAGGGGTTTTATGCGGATATGAATGCTCAAATGGAGTGGTAGAAGACATGGAAATTATAGAATGAAATGAGGATGATTAACGCTTTTTTGAAAAGTACAAAACTGCAGTTATTTAATGGAGATAATTACAGAGTAATTTTAGAGAGCTTTAGAATAGAAGGTATACAGGATCTTGTAATTGGATTTTGCATTTTGAAATAATAAAGTATGAAGCGTACAGAATTTTTGAAGTCCTTTCTAAAACCTAAAAGCATCCTGTCATTCAGAATTCAGATACAGATGCAAGCAAGGCAAGACAATTATAAATACACTTCAGATTCGAAGACGGGGATTTATATTTACAGATGCTGAAGAATATAGCATAGCTGAAATCTTTGTAGAATTTGATGTATAAAATTAAATTACAAAAAGAGGAAGGATATATTATGATATGATTGCTCGAAGGTAGAGCTAAGAAGGGTTGACGTAAAAGTTGTAAAGATTGGTTAAAATCTGCACAAAATAATTACATAAATATAGTTTTAGATTAGATTAGAGAGATAAAAGTGTTGAAGAGGCGAATAAGGGACTTTCAAAGGTCTCCATCTTTTATGAAACGATTTCCTTCCGAATTTTTTCCAAGATACTTAAATCTGCGTTTCCCTTGTCGACCTCGATGGTTAGCTGAGGTGGT
>JAQFZX010002892.1:0-15620 GCA_034682405.1 Hydroisotoma schaefferi | reverse complement strand
CAAACATTTAAATCGGTCAAGGGGTTCTCGAGATATTGAGGATCGAAAGGTCGGAGTTTTTCGTGAATCACCCGATAGAAAAGGAAAGTGCATTATTCTATTCCAATTGCTTGTGGGTAACCGTAATTTAAAACGTCAAATGTTGTTTCAGTGTCGCAGAAATCAAGAATACAGTGAGAAGGTATGTCATCTGCAAAGAGCTCTCTCGTCTCTGCAACTATCTAACGAAAAAAGAGAACAAACAGAAATGAAACTGCGTTCTCAATTAGAATCCGATATAACTGACTTGAAGCTACAACTTGCCTCCAAAAATGCCAATAGCAATCTCAATTGTACGAGACCACTTCAACCCTCCAAATCGGCCAATAGTAATGTTAACTCCTCAAGAACAGCTCCACCACCTTACCCTGGAGTAATTAGTACTTCCAATGGTCAGCCTCAATCGCTTAGCCAGCAACAGCCAACTGATATTGCACCGGAACTTCAAATACTCCAAGAGAAGTTGAGGCTGTCTGAAGAAAAAATTCAGAGTTTGACATCAGTTGTTCAGCGATGGGAAACGTTTTTTACTCTTGATAATCGGAATGACAAAGCTCCGTTGACTTCAGCCTCAACCCCTAATACACCGAATTCATGGTCTTCTAGGGGAGGAACACCTCATTTTTTTGGAAATAGTGGTAGTGGAAGTTCCTCAACAGCAGCTTTAGATGATTTACCTTCAACGCAAATCCGGGCCACGGATTTGGAGTGGAAAATTAAAGATTTGGAATCTCGTTTAGTTGAGAAGGATAATATACTAAGAGCCTTACATTTCCAAGGTGTAACACAACCCAGTCAGGCTCCAACCAATTTGTACTCTTCATATTCTTCTTCCGCCAACTTTGTCCCATCAAATTATATGGAATCTCCTAACTTCACCGGTGGAAATATCATTCACCAGCCAGTTCCTCTATCTCTGCATTCACAGCAATCTCCTCAGATAAATCATCAAGTATCCGTTAGTTTAGCTTCCATGATGGATCCCCATAGGAGGTATGGAATCGGTACGTCCATCGATCCCTTGTTATTTTATCAAAAGGTCGGGAAATGTGAGTCAGAGCCCCCAAGTTACGCAAATCTTCCCCCGAAGTTAAGATTGGGAGGAAGTGGATCCAGTTTAGCTAAAAACTCCAACGAAAGTCTTGGCTCTGCATGTCTCTCTTCTGGGAACGGTGGAATGTCAAATCATCCTTCGGATCCTGAATCCGTTTCAAGCGATGGTGGTAAATCCAAGAGCATTGACGAACAATTAAGAGAGCTTAATACTCAACTCCTATCTAAGGTAATTAATTGACCAATTGGCAATTGAAAAAATACAAAATGTAACTTCTTAAATGAGCTAAGTTTGTTTTTAATTATGAATATGTTTTAACCCCTGGCGTTGAACTAAAAAATAACCGTTTGCCGTGATTTTTGTGGAATGTTGTCTGTTGTCTGTGAATAAGTTAGCCTAACTATTACTGTCGTAGAACACGTTTTTACTTTATAACCGTAACTCAAGGACACAGTATGTAACATTGCGGGCCCCAAACGACAAACGGTAAATTTTTGGTTCACGCAGGGCACTGGGCTGAAAATGCAATCGGGACTTTGCTGTATTCCAGGATTCTCTCATCCAGGCCCTGCAGCGAGAAAGGGAAAAATACCCCAACCATTATTGGAAGGTGTAAATCAGCTCTATTCTCTCAACTCTAACTCCAACATAGTTACTACTAACAATAGCCAATCAAATGCGAGTAGAAAACCTTTGCTTCCCCCACTTCCAAGACCTCCCAATGCACACGGTCAAAATCAGAATCAACAGTCAGTGAGGACAAGTTCTGGCCCTCCATTTATCTCACCATCTGGCTCATGTTCAGTACTGTCATCAACTCCTGGAGGTCCATCCTCGGGTCTTCCATTATCAAACAGCGTGGACTCAATGCTTGCCGATAGTCCCACTGCCATAACTAGACTGCCCAACACTACGGCTGGCGGGGGTACGGTTTTCACTCCTGTTTCGAATCTGCCCAAAGGTCTACCTCCTAAGAGTCCAGGGATTCTTGAGTCCTCCAAGTGTCGTTCCTTGGAAAGAGATCAAAGGAGTAAATCTTCTAATGAAAGTGGTGTCGCCAAGTTGAGCTCACTCGTATATGACTCATCACGCTGCAAGAGCTTAGATAGGCGTGAATTAAAAGCCCAGGCTAAGGAAAAAGAAAAGGAAGAGAAAGAGAAGGAAAAAATGGAAAAGAAACTGCTGAAATCCGGTGTGTCTTCTAAAGCCGCATTTTTTGGAGGACTGCTTTCTCGAAGGTCTCCAAGTCCAAACCGAAAAACTAAGGAGAAAGACGGCAATGAATCCAAAGTTCCTGTAGTGCAGGCAAAAGGCGTGAGGTTTCCTTTCGGGAAATCGGCACAGACTCACGAAGCTCCTGCAACCGCTAATGATCAAGATGTGGATACGGAGTTTTTAGATTTGCAAGGACGATCTTCTCAACGTAGCCGCATATCTAAGTGGACCTCGTCGACTTCTAATTTAGAATCTTTGCAGGAAAACGCACCTAGCACAGGCTACGACAGTCCGTGGGCTCAAAGACGGAGTGGAGCCGAAACAAGTTCTTCCCTCAAAGTTAGTGCGGAATCGGTTCGCTCTGCGGCTCACTGCAGTAATAATGATACCAACAGTTCCGAAGACAGTACGAAAAAGTGGGGTAAAATTGTAAAAACGCCTTTTGGACTCCGCTACACGTTCGGCAGCCCAAAATCATAGACACTAATGGATCGTGGTTGAGATGAATTTCCTGCAAGCAACTTCTAGATCCTTCTGCAGTCTTAGTGTAATTTTCCATTGATGATTGAGACTTTGAGACAAACTCTTACTACAGTATCATTACTAGGAAATCTAGGTCCTTTCGTTGCACCCGTATAGTAGCGCAGACGTCACTAAAAGCAAAAAAGAGATTGACGCGATTTATAGGAATTATTTATATTGAATGTATCGACTGAAGTAAAATATATCTATCAAAATCTCCCCGAAGCTTTAAACATGTAAAAAAAACTTTCTGATCAACTAGGGGCTCCAGTTATGGAAGTTAGATTTGAATAAGGAGTAGGTGTAGGGCCTAGTCGATAACTCTAAACTAGCCTTTAGCTAATTCATTGCATTGGCAAATGCCATTTTAAACTTGCTAAATTTTTTATAGTTTATCGTGTTACTGTAAACTTTTAACTAACAGATCATACCGTAGTTAGTATTAGTTAATACATTTAACTGTTCATTCAATGAGCCGAATTCTGAAACTAGTATGTCGTATCCTCTTAATTAATTTGAACGAGCCGATTTTACGAAACGAAAGAAGAAGAGAGTGTTGTTGGTAATTGGACTGAAAACTGCATTGTAATGGAAAAGTTATGGTAAAATGCACTGACTGTAAACTGTCCTGTCACTGTAAATAATTTCAAGTGGATTCGAATCGAACCGAAGAATATTATGTTATTAGTTGGTAAATTAGTATACATTATTTAGCTTTCTGCGTTCTAATTGAATTTTATTGCATGTAATCAGTTGTAATTGTAAATACCCTTAAAATCGTTCGAAATGCCTCCTGTAATTTTAGCCATGGTCAAACTCGAAAGTGACTAAAATTTTAACGCCAACTCTAACTCCTACATTAATTTAAATTTTACTGACTGGAGTTAACTACAAATGTATAGTTGCCTGTTTGTTTAAACATAAAATAATTGTAAAAAGCCACCACGATGATACTTTTATTTGACGAGTCGTTTTAATTTTTACATACGATACAATTTTATCATTAAGGCATTGCTTTTACCCCTTTTTTGTGTTGGTTCTCTGAATATAGAAATCTTTTGTGTTCTTTTTGTAAAGCATGATGTTAAAACACTTATATTATTACTAGCCATGTAAGATATATAAAGCTGTGTAAAGGTACCCTTTAATTCGAATTAACTTAAGTTTACAAATAGAATAATTTCCCTAGCGTTCTAGTTAAGCCTGTACAAGATTTTAATGGAGTACGGACCGAAAACAATCATATGATAAGTCTTAACAGAGATTCTCTGCAAGTTTTATCAATGTAACAGAAACTCTGTATATTAATATTTATGTACAGAAGGTCTTAAAAGATAACTTATCCCAACCGAAACCATGAATGCCTATATACCAATGTGCCTTAAGAAATCGAGATAATAATATTAGTAATATTTTAAAATAGAATAAAGTACTTCTAAGATGTTTTCCCTGACTCAAAGGTAATCAATAAAAATTTGCGATACCAAACCAAACCAAAAAACTGGACGATTATTACTGGAATTTACTGCGTGACTCTCTAAAATAAAGGCATGAATTTTTATTCTTGTCCCATTCTCTTGATTGACAACTAATTATAATTATCACCAGAAGAATCATATCCAAAGAAGTTAACGGGATTTATAAAAAAAAACAAATAGGTTAGCGCATAGGATTCATGAATCTGAATTGAATATGCTTCAATAAGAGCCGGGGCTACTAATAATGTTTTCGGGTTTTAAGGGTTACCTTAAGAATTCAATAGGGTTTTTGGGGGTTATAAAAACAAAAGTAATTAGGAGGGGCTACTATTCCCAAGGGGCTATTATACGAACATCTACGGTATGCCTTTATTGCATTGTCTAAAGGCTGTAGAGTAGAACAAAGAGTGACATTGTAAAATGTCCAAAGCAATGAGCAACAAACCACGTGAATCTTGATACTTTCACGGGTAAAAGTTGAGTAAAAAAGTCCGGAAAGATGTTCTATATTTTTAATAAAGTTTTTGTTGCATAATAAAAGGTAGAATGATAAGATGTTATCGTTTATAATTATAATTGACAACTGTTTTTAAAACGAGCCAAGATAAGACAAATCAAGATAAGTCTTGATATTTTTTTTACGGAGGGAAATGGCTTTAACAATTAAAGCAAAGTCTTCCATGGGATTTGGATCGTGTTTGAGATGCTGGATTTCCGAAAAACATTCGATACTTTTTAAAACTTTTTTGAAAAGTGGATTTCGAAATCTGAGTATTTTGAATAATATTTCTTATCAAAAGCCCGTCCCGTCTAAACCAACTTATCTTAATGTCTTTGATCGCCAGACTAAACTACTTCAGAAACGGAGAGCCGCTTTGGATGCCAACTCTAATTTATACGATTATTTGAAAGATGAGGTATGGATGGATGGATGGATTACTTTTTTTAAATAGTACCCTAAATCCTCGCCCATATGCCGCCCTCGTTATTAATGCCGCACGCCTATCCTTTACGTGTTAAAAGGGGATACCTCTCCCATGTTAAGTATGCTTTAAAGCATATTATAATAACCCGCGGTGTATGGGTGAGGGTGTTGGGTATATTTTATTTAGTCTAAACCCTGTAAATCCTCGCTCATATGCCGCCGTCGTTAATTAAGCTACACGCTATCCTTTAAATGTTAAACAAGGAAGGGGGTATCTCTCCCATGTTTAACATGCTTCAAATGTTCAAATACATGATTTTTCATGTATAAGCCGCGGCATATGGGCGAGGCTTTAGGTTAATTGCCTTTCTTATCTTAAAAATAGATTGGATTTGTCCTGGCAGACCGCGTTATGGATATCAAGCGTGACCTGAACACCGTTCTTGACCTGGGTTGCGGTAAAGGACATGTTATGAAGCATTTTAACAGCGTGAGTAGTGTTTGGCAACTAATTTTAAATCGCTTGCGCTTATCCACTTGTAGTTGTATTGATGCTGATCATTATCTTTATCATGGTTTATTTATTATTTGTTTAGAATGTTGTCTGTTCTGTTGTTGCGACGGAGAGTTGTCCGGAACTTCTTGAACTGGCTGTAGTTCCTGAGGATATCCCTTGTCAAAAAATACTGATGGATGAGGAGAATATGCTTTTTAAACCGAATTCATTTGATTTGGTTGTTTCTAGTTTGAAGTAAGCATTTATTTTATGTATATACCTAGTAAAGTGGTAGTTTATCCGTGAAATTGATTGAGACTGAAGAAATAGTATTTTTATGTTTTAAAATGTATGGGATTTATTTTTTATTCAGTTTACATTGGATCAATAATTTACCAAAGACGCTTGCATTGGTCCAGAAAAGTCTAAAACCGGATGGAGCTTTCCTTGGTGCGATGTTCGGGTGCCAAACTTTGTATGAGTTGCGATGTTCTCTACAGTTAGCGGAGTTGGAAAGGGAAGGGGTATGCAAAAAAAGTATTTTAAAGTTTTATTAAGTTGGATTCAAGGATAAAGTTTTAATTTGTACTCGTTTAGGGTATGGGTGTCCATGTTTCGCCGTTCGCTGAAATTAGGGATGTCGGAGGCCTTTTATCTATAAATGGATTTACTATGTTAACTATCGTAAGTGACTCTTAACTTGAAAAATATCTAGCATATTTCTGTGAAAAAGGGTTAAGGTTTTGTTAAACGGTCGGTAGGATACTCAAGAAATTAAAGTAGGGTTCCCAAGCATCTTCGAATTGATGGATGATCTAAAAGGTATGGGAGAAAATAATGCTTCTTGGAATAGGAAACCTAGAATCAATAAGGACACACTTTTTGCGGCTAACAGTATTTATAAACGTATGTTACTTCACGGTAAATACGGGAATAAACTTTTGCCGAATTTTAACATATCTCCGTTTGGCGTATTTATATCTTTAGAAATGTATGGAAATGAAGATGGCTCAGTTCCTGCTACTTTTCAAATTATTTATATGATTGCTTGGAAGCCTGACCCTTCTCAGGTTAGTACTTTTTGCTATTCTTGCAAAAAATAATTTTTTCTGTTCTGATGGTGTGGGTTGGAAATTTTTACCTCATCATATAGCCCAAGCCGCTAGCCCAGCAGAAGCCTGAAGTTTCTCTCAAAGACTTACACAAACTAAAATAGTGTATTCGCTGAAGAATTTAAATAAAAAATACGTACGGTACTAGTCAATTCATATGTATTTTTAATATGAACTTTAATTTTCAAGCTTTTTATTTATTTAAACTACATAGGAGAATATTTACTCCGGTAACTCTTACTTTAATAATATATAGTATTGATGAGTTATAGCTTCATAATGTCGACACATCTAATGTGTTGTTTCACAGGACTAAATAGAAATAAAAATAGACGTACTAAATGCTTAAGCTCTTAGACGCTGGCAAATGTAACTGCTGAATGGAATTTTAAATACATTTTGATAGATGTATCTAATGCATCACTTATGTATATATTTTTAAGTATTTATTATTTAGATCTAGTATTGAGACAATTAATGTACAGTGGCTAAATTATTTACATATTATGTCTTAGTACAGAACGGCATACGCAACGGCCTATTTATTTCTGATTCATATGCATTCATAATTTATAAAATTAAAGTAAGCTGTCATAATTTAACTTTGATTTAATTTCCATAAGTAATAACATATACAAGCTCATTTGTCAAAATTATTGAATAATTTTCTCGAAAACTTCACCACCCATTACTCAGGTAGTTCAGTTAGTAAAGAATACTATTACGGTTGATACTCGGGAACTAAACGTTCCCGTCTATACTTATGTTATTCTAGTGCAGGGCTTTCTTCAACTATAGTAAGGGAAGATGATTTGATAAAAATTCTTCCCGATCTTGGGCTAGTGGTAAGCGTAACCTTGTTACTTTTATTTGTGGGTTGAAGCTCATTATTGTCTGATTTGTCTCCTGCAGATGATGACGATGTAAGTTTCGGTTTACATAGCAAATTGGTAGGAGAGGAAGATGATCCTATTCCTAATGTAGAATCCACGTTATTCGAAAAGATAGGCTGCGACTGCTTATTTTTATGGCCTAATGAGTGATCTCCCAGAGGTTCTTCTAGGGAGGGCGTTTTTCTAAACGTTGCTTTGTTCCCTGTGCTTGGCTGCGGTACATAGTAATTAGATCCCTGGTCGAGACTAAACTGTCTTCTGAGTCCCCGAGCAGTTGGTCGACCGTTTAGCAGTTGATGAGCTACCTATTTGAACCAGAAATATAATTAACTTAATGAGTTCAGTTAAATGATCGTCTGTTTCATGCAAGAGTTTACGCTTGAATTGAGTAGATTTATAACAGAAAGATCCTTAAGAGAAACAATTTATCTCGGAGAAAGTATAAACGAACTCGAGGGTGGATTAACTATATCCGAATAAATAAAACGAGAGGTAAGGAAGCGTAGAGGTTTTACCTCTTCTGCGGGTGATAGGCAACGGATGGTTTCACTCTGTGCGACGCTGGTGAAAGCATGACCAGGTTTCCCTAAAGGGTCTAACAGGTTATTAGATCCTCCTTCCTGTGAGTTTGGACGTGAGTCTCTAAAAGCCATCCTAGGGTTTAGACTTGTTTCGAGCTCTGATCGAATACCAGTTCGTCCATAAAGAATCGATTTTTCATCCAATCTAAAATTGATGAAAAAGCAAAGCAAAGTCCAATAAAAAATACGACGGACATACATACATTAATCGGATTCCGCTGACCCAATCTGTCATCTATGTTGCCTTTCACTTGGAACTTAAAAAGTATAAAAGTTGATTTAATCAAATCTAACTTACCCATGAGCCTCACTTTGGAAGTAGGTAGCGTTTGATAGAACAACAAGAAAACTTTAATATTTATTCATAAGTTTGTGCATGGTGCATACATATTTATGCTGAGGATATCTTGAAGCATCTTGCAAATAAAAATGCTAGTAATAATCTAACTTATGCTACGTGCTTTTGAACGATGAATGCAGATGGTAAAAGTTAGCTGTAAAATGCTATGCAAGCATCCTTTCCCTATCGCATTTCAAAGCAAAGGTTTAATTTGATTCGGTTATTTGACAAAGCTAAAGTAAACTACGATTTGCTAGTATAGGAAACGTGTAACCGACTATTACATGTTTTCCAGTTCCAAAATCCGATACGAATAACAATTTAAATAAGAAAAGAATGCTTAGATATTTTAGGCTCGTAGCTACGTAGGGAGTACCGAGATTACAGTGTTATATTAGAATTTATTTAGTTATGCTCAGCCAAGCCATTAATCTTGTTCTGTCACTCGTTCCTTACCTTTCAGTCGGTGGTTTCGGCAGCTCCTTATCAAACCCTTCCTTCCCAAGAAGCCAATATGTGGGCATTTTCCCTTTCCCCTTGATATCCGTAACACCTCTGAAAAAGGATACCGGAGATCAGTACAAATGAAATGCGATTCAATTTTTAATACCAGGTACTGAGGATATGTTATCTGGTATAAGGATGGGCTACAAACACATAATAATAGCATGGACGTGTGTGATAAGTATTCTGCGGCATAAGTTGGGAAAGCTATTCGTGTCCTTATTATGTCGAAGTTGGTTCATTCATTCCTCGAACTAAGCCAACTTCTCAATTTCCCTGTATCACCGTTTCCGGAAACATCTTTCAGATTGAGAACACATATTAATCTAGATTTAAGGGAATAATGCTCTAAAAACTCTGCCTCGATTTAAATTTTGCCTTATATCTGTGGCTTCTCTAGAATTCAAAGTTTGCATGCCCTTTCTGGTAAAAGCTTTACATGTTACATCTGAACGTACAGCTATACACTTTTTCTTCTGATTGGTTGGCGAATAGGTGAAAAATATTACCTGTATTTGATAACATATCCGCCAATGATATCTAGTTTAGTTTTAGTATCTGATGATACGTGAATCCTCCAAGGTGCTCCTGAAAAATTGCATATTTGGCTTAGGAAAAATACATCTGCCCGTGTTAAATTTGCTTGAAAGCATAATGCTTTCTTACATAAGATGCGTCCTGCGAGGAATACGGTATTCTTATTCTAAAACCTATTATTTGCCCTTCTGACAGCTTTTATAGAACAAACGCTCATGAGAAACAACTTACCTGTGGACTCCATTCTCGAAGCAGTGTTAACTGTATCTCCAAACAGACAATAGCGAGGCATAGTTAGCCCAACCTAATATTATAAGTTGTTATTATTATAAATATATAAATATTATTATTATTGGTTATTATTTATTATTATTATTATTATATATTGTTATTTATTACCACTCCAGCACAACAGGGACCTGCATAATATAAAGTAATACAGTTATTACAGATGTAAATACCTTAAATTAAAACCCTTAGGTAAGAAAGAGGAAGCTAGGTAAAAATTGATCTTCTATGGTTTAGTTATATACTGCTCGTTAAATGTGAGGGCTTCTCTTCAATAAATGGTAAAGGAAATATACGAGAAACCGAATAAACTGGTCCTGCATAATTTTCAATTTGTGTTAGCTGACTAATCTTGACATTCCATTTTCCACTGACTGCCAGCATTCACATTGCTAATAGACTAGCAACAGCAGTTGACAGTATACAGTACTAGTCGTTTTAAAATCTACAAGCCTTTCAACAACGGTTGACGGTGACATTACAAGTTTTGGCTTATTTTCTTTTTGGGGAAAGTCTCTTGCTTTCTTTCCTATTTCTACAATTTACCCGTATGAATCCCTATACGAAGCCTGAGTGGTGTGTATGGCAAATGTCGGATCCGGAACTTTCCACTTTCATGAAGCAAATCCAGAGCCATTCTGGCTATTTGGTCAGCATGGTCCGGTGACCTTATCGGAGCACCACCAACGACCATGTAAGCATCTCCTATCGTTTCAACCTGCAAACAACCAACACGATTTTTAAGGATTATATTTTTTTAAATAGTTAAAACACGTTCCATGGTGTATACGTCAACGTAGTACCCTTTCTATACAAAAACAGCTTAGTCACTTAAAGCCAATGGAGCACGGCTCCCATAGGTTGAAAGCTGACGGATATTAATATTCTTTGACGTGTAAATAGCCATCATGCTCGAATCTTGATTTTAACATAACCGGAAGCCTTCCATACCTTATACACATTGTAATCATTTATAGTTGCATCGAAAGTTGTGTACAAGTCGTTCAGCAGGTCGACAACTTCAAACGGAGTGGAATAAGCAGAAATGGTCGTAAAACCCACGATATCAGAGAAGTAAATGGTCACCTCAGAAAAGTCTTCAGGGTCTACTGGTAGCCCTACCTTTAGTTTATCAGCCACCGTACTACATACGTAAGAAAACAACACAATGCATCAAATCACAACCAAAGGCTCATATATAGGTATACCCAAGTAAGGTGACTGTATGCGTTCTGTAGGCTCGAAAAATATATACTTTCACTCCCTGAAACTAAATTACACCCGTCACAGCCCTTCGAAGGTCAATTTCCATAGGCTTTTCTACAAGGGGTTTAGTCATGAGTTATTTCTTTGGTTTTAGCCCAGTCAATTGGGCTTATGTAGACACGCACTCCGTCCGTCCGTCCGTGTACGGACACGATAACTCTCGAAATAATGCCACTACACGTCTAAAATTTTGCATAGGCGTTCCAGGGCGTATTTGAAAGTTTAAGTTTTTAAACCAGCCCGATCGGACCATCCAGTGACCTGTGGGGGTCAAAAAGACCCCCACTGGCCTGAAATTTTGAAAAATATTGTTCTTCTACTTTTATACATAAGTAACAAAGAAACGATTATTTTAGTAAAATCCAAAGTTTTAGGTACCGTGGGGGTCAGACGGACCCTTTAGGGTAAACAATTTCCAAAAAATGTATTCTTTACTTTTGTTCAAAAGTACCAAATAACGGATTATTTTTGGTAGAATCAGAAAATTTAGGCACCCTTAGGGGTCAAGGCGACTCCTCCCCCGCAGTGACCTGAAATTATGAAAACGAATGAATTCATGAATAAGCAAAAAAAGTGATGCCAAAATTTGAAGTTTCAGGCACCCGTATCATCATCGAGTGACAAAATTCGATTTTTGTTTTTAAAGCTTTACCCTCTCGGTGGTAAAGAAACCGAAGGAAGGAAAGCACCGACGGAGTGAGGGGGCTGTGCCCACATTAAATATCGTAGCTGATACCAAATAAGCCACGTACAGACAATTGCTGGGATGGGTTTATAAAACACATAAGGGATAAAGTAATCAGTTACTGTCCCAGAACACGCACGCAGACTTGAAAAGTCAAACGGGTAGCGCGGTGATAAAACAATTGACTGGGCTCACATAGCTGCTTGGAGGAGGTTTTACAACTCTCCTTATGGAGAAGGGTCCCTAGGAGCCGTATAACATAATTAAAACGAAAAGAACCATAACCGCATGCATGCGTTATAATAAATAAACAACCATGTCTTTTGTATGGTGTCCACGATTTCTGAGTCTATTCATACTTGAAGTCTGAAGTCAACCGAGGTAGAAACATGATACAGCGATTGAATGAAATTTTGAACAGAAAAGTCAGACGGAGAAAGCTAAATAAATCAGAATCAGAATCGTATCCGTATGAATGATTCATATTATAAAAAGAGCCTCCAATCTATCAAGATGTTTCAGTCGAGGTTGAGCTTTCTAATCAAGAAAGTAAGGGTTTTCTAAAAATAACTCGTTTCTTGGGTCTTGCCCTGTTACTACTAAAACTGCACATACCTTGGAAGCATCCTATTGAGAAGTTGTTCCGTCTTTTTCTTCTCCAAGTGCAGTTGCTCTGTCCGCTCTCGAATAAGTTCCTCCAAGTTATTACTGTACTTTTCCAACATTTCGAACATTGTGTCCACGATATTGGCTTTTCTGGACATTTCCAAGGGAGAAAGTAGGAGAAAGGGATAAATAAAAACCGCATTACATCACAATGACAAATCCAAACCTATGTTGAAACGACATGAGTGAACTGTTACTACTACCGATAGGTTGTAATCTGGACTTGAGGTAACCTAAATTGCGTTTTTCCTTTTCAGTCAACAACTCGTTTCTCATTTCGTCTGATGCATGCCTTATTTATCGGAGAGAAAGCTACGAAGGAACTATATAGACCATTCATTCAGTTGGGTGTAGTATATATTTCTCTATTTTATTGAAATTATTTCATGCAGAAGACTAACAACTTTAACAGTGTGCTCGGTTTCAGGCCAAAATTCTAAAATTCTTTGCACATCCTCAAAGAAATCATGAAATGTCACGTCAGTGAGCAGATTTAGTCAAGTTCGTTGCAGATTCTGTCCAATACTTTTTCCCCACAAGGCATATTAAAGCTTTTACTGGGTTCTATTCATAAAATTGTCTCTTTTAAGCTTCGCGAATTTTCATCCCCGCATAAGCTTACTGAGTCGGTGGTAGAACGAATTCAATTATTCTCGAGACTAAAATCGAGGTGGGTGATTTCATTGCTTTTAAAAAGTATCGTTAAGAAACGATGTGAAAGGAAGAGGCTTACAACACCACTAATGTTGTAACGGCCCCCTTTCCATAATGTAAAAAAGTTAAAGCTTCGGTTTCATTATGAACACACGTGAAAGGGAGACGGTTTAGCAACATAAAAGGGCAGCCGTGAACTGCAAAAGTGAGATTGGAACCGAGAATACTTAGTAAACTTTAGTAAACTTTTTTTCTGGACATAAGAAAAAGTGTGCGGTTCTGGTTGCAAACATTCTCTTGATTATTTATGGCTTATGTCTCCTCAAAATAAGTATCATGGTATGGTCATGGTGGACTGTCACTGTGGATATTTAGGGTTTGCAGTCGCTGCAAAATTGCGTAGTCGTCATACGTCTGCACATAGAAAGAATGCTATTGAATGAATAGATCTGAAAGCTAGTTCCTACTTTTCTGGAGGAACAATACAAAGGGATTGAACAAGTGGGCCTTTCATCATCAAATAGCGTCCATTCAATCCTGCAAGACTCTCAGGAATCAAGTGGAAAAGAAAAATAAAGAAAATAAAAGTTGAGTTGGGATCCAAAGAATTTCTTTTGTCTTTTATCAGTAGTAGTAGCAGTAGTAGTGTCAGTAGTAAAACTAGTACAAATAAATATATGTTATATCGATTGAATATAAATACAGCTTTGTAAAGACGACTTGAATGGTGAAAGTGTATATGCAGTCAAAAGGTAAATTCAAGTTTGACTTTGCCTATAATGTCGTGGAGAGATTAGTATAAAGATTATAATAACTGATGAGAGAAGTAGAAATTTTTTTTCGAGATAAAGTATAAAAGGTATACTAATTATAATCTGCCTGGATCAAAGACAATAACAAACCTTCCATGATTCAGAGTTTTGAACAGGTCATGAATGACCACAAAATCCGGTCGCATGTCTGGGATTTCCGCCCAGCACTGACGCATTACATTAATAGCCTCAGGTGGAGCTGCACCTTTGCTTACAGAGGGTCGGATGAGTGGCGGAGGTTTTTTTACTTTCTCTAGGATTTCTGTAAGCAAAAAAAGATGCAAGTAATGTAATTGGAGACTTTCATAAAAGAGTAAGAATAGAAGAGTGTCGAAATTATCTTTAATCGATAATATTTTCCTGTAATCATCGTTCCATTTTATTGGTTCCCTACTGGGATGGAGTAAGAAAACGCCAGAGCCAAATGCCAAATTAAACTAAGTGAATTTTTGTGCTTATCGGAAAATGCATTGATGAAATGATAGATTTTGGACTATAGGCTTGCACTTGACGGTGAATAGAGCTAGAGCTTTCCTAAATAAATTATCTCGCTCTCTCTCTCAAGCCTAAAAATACCTCGGCATACCGTTACTAAATTATACTACATTATCTGTTTTCTAGCAATTTATTACTCCATCCCGCACGGAAGTAAGAAATACTTTTATGGGCTTACCCTCGGGTGGTAGCGAGAGCATACAGTAAGGTTCGCCACGAACTAGTATTTCTTGCATAATTATTGCAAAACTGAATACGTCTCCGGCCTGTGTTCCGTGCTTTTGGAGGCTCTCGTCTCGCAGAAGTTCTGGTGCTGTCCAAAGTAGCTCTGCAGGTATATTTAGAGTTTACTGAAGTGTTTCAAAGCATAGAATTAATATTGCATGGTATTTTACAAGACTTAAGGTAAAAATCGTAAAAGAAAGCGAAGATTACTAAAAGGATGTGAGTAAGCAAGCAGTTGTTCAGTAAAAGTGCTGAATAAGGAAGGAAATATTATTAAGAAATAACTATAAGGAGATGGCACAGATAAGAAAAGGGAAATGAGTAGTAATAATAACCTCTAGAAGAACGAGAATTAAGTGGAATTCCTTGAGTATGAATCAAACTAAGCACTCCATAATCCGTGATTTTTAAAACCCATCGAGCGTCAATGACACAATTACAGGATGTTAGAAATCCATGTACTCGGACGAGACTTGAATGCAAATATTTCATTCCCTGAAACCAAACAAGACGGTTAGCAGCATATGTTTAAGCTTAAGCTGTTACTTCTGCTAATGAAACTTAATTAGCATATTGTTTATATGCAAACAGTACAGTCCGCAGTAGAATTATGCAAAGTATTCAACATTTGTACAGTCAACTAGGTACCAGTTGTTTCTCAGAAAGATAAGTTTCGTCGTGTATAATTAGATTAGATAAATAAACATCCTTTTAAAGCTTTACGCTTTCTCTAAATACAAGTATGTGCAACGTTGGTTTAAAGCTTTACGCTTTCTCTAAATACAAGTATGTGCAACGTTGGTTTAAAGCTTTACGCTTTCTCTAAATACAAG
>JAQFZX010002891.1:0-15632 GCA_034682405.1 Hydroisotoma schaefferi | reverse complement strand
GCCGCCATTCAGAAACTAGTTAAACCCGAAGTGAAGTTTGACCTTATGTTATCCGAGGATGGGAGTGGCAGGGGGGCGGCTATCGTGGCCGCTATGGCTGCTAGAACGACTGAGTAGACTTTTAGGAAATTATTTGAGTAGAAATTACGTTTGAGAGTTAAAAAGATGCAACTATTTCACAATTGTTGAGAATTATTGATAAAAGCGATATTTTGTTTGTGAGAAGACAAAGTGTATGAAAGCCTTGGCACATAATAAAATCACTGAAATAACACTTTTTTTAGCTTTATTTTTACAATCATAAGTAACTTTTTGGATAAGGATCAGAAGACTGGATTTCCTCTAGGCTTAGGCTTTATTGATTCTAGAAATGCTAGGCTGAAGTTTGAAAAGGTCGTATTCGTATTTATGGTCAGCTAAAATAAAAATATGGACTGCGGAAATGAATGCGTCCATTTCAGTTGTTCCAAGGATCCTGTGCCTCGTTTCTGTCATTATTGGAGTCTCTGGCCCAGTTGTTCCAGGTTGACCATGCCCCTAAGTGACGCATA
The DNA here is from genome assembly GCA_034682405.1 of Hydroisotoma schaefferi. Classification (NCBI taxonomy): domain Eukaryota; kingdom Metazoa; phylum Arthropoda; class Collembola; order Entomobryomorpha; family Isotomidae; genus Hydroisotoma; species Hydroisotoma schaefferi. The sequence continues at coordinate 15,081 of JAQFZX010002891.1, read as the reverse complement.
ATCGTTCCTTCACCCTTATTCTTTCGACGGATAAGGTCATCCCGCATGTTGGGAATTTCATCCCCCAGACCTCGAGCCACCCATCGCTGGATCCCATTGTTGGGGTAGTTTCGTTGAGCGGTTTCAGCGTTTTGACGTGAGCTACTGAAGGGGTCATACCACGCAGGGGTTCCTGACCCTTCCCGAACCTCGGAGACGATCAGGAAGAGGGTGGCTAACAAGCTGTAAATTATCCATTAAAACTTGAAGGTTTTTATCTGTATATTGTCAAAACTCGTGTTGGTTTCGTATGGATTTGAATATTGAGGAATACTCACAAAATGAACAGCTTCATTTCCGTTATTCCAATGCAAAATTTCAAACTGAAGGTTCCAATAGTATCGGTTGGTGTTGAGTTCTGGAGCTAGTGAAGTGGAATGAGAGGTTGAGAAACGTTGGGCAGGATGGGGATTAAAGTTTACAACGTTTTAATTACAAGCAAATCAGAAAATAAATCCAAAAGTCCAAACTTTATTCAAGTCATTCTAGCTATAAATAATCATAAATCAGAGGTTAAAGTTTATGGTATATGAAGATGAATCTTGCTTAAATCCAAAATTAAATAAGATCATTATCTTTCTTTGTAAAAAGTCAACCTCCTTCTTATGGTATAATTCCTCAGGGAAGTAATGCATCTTTACTCAAGACTTTTGAAGTTTGAACTCTGAAAATAAATGGGGGGTTTACAGGCGAAATAAACAATGTTGAATCTTTAATAATATTTGGATTCAGTGGGATCATCTCCGGAACTTTAGCATTTCTTATCAGGATGGATAACATTAGCATTAGCCTCAAACCTGAATCTTATCAATGCGTTCTTTGTGGGGATATGTAATCCTATGGATATCCATTCTACCAACCTCCCAGTAGTTCCACATTTACAAAGACATCCATTTTACCTTCTCATATATCAGGCCTTTCGACATGAGGGAAGATGTGGGAAGATGTGGAAAAGATTCCTTAAACTTATCTCCAAGAATGATGTCCATATCTCAAGTGAACCTCATTCATAAATTGCTTATCAGATCTTTTATACAATCTCATCATGATAAGCCCCAATCCAATCACACCTGACCTGATGAATATCTTGATGGAAGGTTTAGCAGGGTCAGAGGTTTCAGTGGGGGATTCTTGACAAATATATTCCGACAATAAATATTGGCAACCCTATAAAATGGGCATGTTACATTATGTCTTCTGAGGAAAATGCATATAAGACAATAAAGGATTGGTTACTATTGCGGATATCTCAACATATTTAGTCACAATTAATTAAATTGATTGATTAATATATTTTCGAAATATGAGCGTTTGTATTTCATATAAAAACCCGAGTATATTTCATCCCACATTGGGCAGCTAAACGTTTGTTGTAATGTATCATACTAGGGTCAACATAATAGGGTCAGAGGTCATCATCTTTTGTTGAGGTTGAGGAAGTTGATTTAGTAATTGTCCATTGTTATTGTAAAGTTTTGTTTATTTGGCCTAATTTCTACATTAACTTTATTGGCATTATTGTTGGGAGTTAAACCTAATTATACAGCTAGTTCCTGCAGAGTTGGATTGCAGCTAGAGCACTCCCGAATTTGAGGTTTAAAAATGTCTAATTTATTCTTATTGATAAGCGTGGTTGGAGTAGTATTCATTCTGATAAGCCCAAGTTATGGGAGAATCGTTTCGGAGGTTGGGGATGGGTTTGATAAGCAGGATTCTTTCAAAGCCTCCCTTAGCAGAAGGGAGGATGGGGTGAGCCTTCCCCACCTCTTGTTAATTATCTTCCAGACTTTCTATCTAAATTATTATTTAAGGATAAGTCGTGTACTTTTTTACTTGTCCTTAGGTCGGACCGGCTAAAGACCAAGATGCGGGTGGTAAACCAACCAGTTTTAATTGTCTTTCTATAGAGAAAAAAATATAACATTATGGTCCGTGAAAGTCTTGACAGTGACAGTAGTGGTGGCTACCATCTTGTAGTGTACACGTCTCTATCTATGTTCCACACTATCCTTCTAATATTACGTCACTCATAAACCTCATTTTAAAACCTTAGCAGTTGTTTTTGTTTTTAAATACCAAAACAAGAACGTAAATGATATAGTTTTTGTATATTTCTGGTTAATTTCGTGGTTTTTATGCTTTAAATTCGTGATGAGTAGCCAATAATCATTTTTATAAGTTTGAGGCTGGCTTTTTTCAATTTGACCATAATGTCGTGGAGAGTTTTGTCGTTGAGCCGAAAGGTCGAAATGGTGTCTGATAAAAATGCCAAGTTAATTGATGATATAATACTTTGGTATAAATATTGATAAAATTGTACATGAACGGTAGGAAAGTACATTGGGAATTATAATTCGGATTGCAACGAAGTGTACTACGTGACTCCGACCAAGAATTCGGCAAAGATAGAACCCTCAACTGAACTTCTATCAAAAGTTGAAAACAGATGTCATTGGGATGTGGTCGTAAGAATATTAAATATTAAAAGAGATAATTATGAGATTATGACTAAAACTTAATAAAACTAAAGTAATTTTTGAGGGCTAAAAGGGCACAGACTTATGTACCCCTGTCCTTGAGTGCAAAAAGTTCAATTTAGCACCAGGGGGAGATGACCCGGATGACAAATGTAAGGATGAGTACCTCGAGGTCACGGATGGGGTTGGGGGGTATGAGAAGTTCTGTGGGACGGACGGACCCAAAAGCATCACAACCACCAACAAGCTTCGTGACCTTTATATTTCCCTTAAACTGGGATCGGGAAGTAACTCTAGGAAGTTGAAGTGCAGTGTTACATGCTCCTTGACAAAAGGTGGGGTTGGTCAACCGTTTTTTGGGGGATCTGTGGGGTTTAACCTTGGGGTATTCAGGGAGTTTGGGTTTTAAGATTAGAGTTTTATGGGGTTTAACCTTGGGGTTGCAGGGTTTTGGGGTTTAAGATTGGGGTTTTATGGGGTTTTAACCTTGGGGTATTCAGGGGGTTTGGGTTTTAAGATTAGAGTTTTATGGGGTTTAAGGTTGGGGTTGTGTGGAGTTTGAGGTTTAAGATTAGAGTTTTATGGGGTTTTTTTAACCGTGAAGTGATATTGGGGTTATAGTGTTTAAGTTGGGTTTTGTTTGCGGAGATAATCGTAATGAATTGGAAGTCTTATTTCACTTAATATCCGCTTTATTGAATCCAGAGGGTACACCCCTTGCTGTAAACTTTGAACCAACTCTGTCGGACGATTGCCGTGAGTAAAATACATTAAGTAGAATTGTAAATAAAAGTTAATACTTTGAGTCTTAAAGAATGGAAGGGATTGATTTCTGAAATGATATTAAAGATTGTGGAAGGAAACCAAACGGGGATCGGATTGTGGGAGGAGAGGATGCCAAAAAGGGAGAGTTTCCTTGGATCGCTGGGTAATTAATCCAAGTTTTTAAAATACTAAACTGAATCAAGAAATCTGAACTCATATGTTGGCCATATGTATAAATAAACATGCTTTAGTTTGGTGACGATGAACACAAGGAAGCCCTATTGTGGTGGAACAATCATTAATAGCAGGTTAGGGAATTAAATGGAACGTTTCACAACTTTTCAACAACGATTTGATGGGATTAGGCGTAATTTGTAATCTGGCAGGATTTACTGTGATTAAATCACTTTTCTAAAAGACGTACTTGTACTTGTACTTGTACTCTATATTTTATAACGTAAATCACAGTAAATCCCATAAATCACGGTTTAGTGGGATTTTGCACTTAAGCCCGTGATTTACGATTCCTTATATGGTTAAATTCCCTCGGGATTTAATTAAATGCTAATTAAGAGAATAATGTATAAAAATAATTAATAATTGATTGCTTCCCCATAGATTCATCCTCACCGCAGCCCATTGGTACCCCTCTACTACTTTTACGCTAAATAGTACAGGAAATGGGTTTATGAATTTTATTTATGTCTGTATTTCTTAAAAGTTTTAAAGGGCCGTACATGAAGAAAAAGAATTTCCAAGTGTTGCTAAACGGTCACTTTATGGACATGACGGCTTCCTCAGTGGCAAAGGGGGAAGGTCACTCGGTCGCTAATGATCTGAACATTGTACTGGCCCAAGATGCAAAGGAAGGGGCTGTTCGTCACGATGTAGAAAAATACTTTCTACATCCTCTATATATTAGGCAGTAAAGAATTCGTTATATTGTACACATTTTATGGGAAACTTTGGGTTTTTTCCAGCTTTTCTCTGGTTATTTTATTTTATTTCAGGACAAATGACTACGATGTTGGTAAGTAAATACAAGTTTTAGGATTAATGGGGTAATTCGGAAGGACTTATTTGTGGGGTTTGTGGGATTATTGCAGGATCGGTGGTAGGTTGGATTTGTGATTTAATGGGATATAATGGGATTTAAATAATTAGCCAGGATCTTGCCTTCACTTTTCTTCACTGCGGGAGGAATCCCGTATGGGATACCCTGTACTCCAAACTTAAATCCCATTAAGTCACAGAAATCACACAATCCCGTTAAATCCCATAAATTATTTACAGCATGATGGTAATTTGTAGTAAGAAAAAGCAGCGATTAAAAAAAGCTAAGAATATTCCACTATTTTCAACCTTCTTAGAAAATGAAGCCTTTCTTTAAAAATATTTTTTGATAGCAAAATAAATAGTTGCATGCCCAGTCGGTCCATTATTCGTAATTTATTTATGTAATTGTGTAGCGTTAATAAAACTGACGGAGCCGATAGACTTTGTGAAGCATACGATGATCTCCCCCGCCTGTATGCCGGATGTAGGATCGTACACAGCGTCATACGACGGGGTCATGGCCACTGTGGCTGGATGGGGCTTGAACGCTTCGGACTCGACGCAGACGATGGGAACGCTTCAGAAGCTAAAGGTCCCGGTCATGACGACGGCCGAGTGTAAGAGCTACTTCGATACCCGGTTCACTCGGAGGATGATCTGTGCCGGGTTTAAGGAAGGGGGAAAGGACTCTTGCAAGGTTTCACTGACTTTTAAAATTTTTCTGTATTGCGTAAAAATTTCTGAAATTTTGTAAATATTGTAGGGAGACTCAGGGGGGCCCTTGGTTGCCGAAAAGAGTAAACAAAAGTGGGGACTTATTGGGGCTGTGTCATGGGGGGAGGGCTGTGCGGCTGGAAATTCACCTGGAGTTTATGCAAATATTGCTGGTATGCGGAGACATGTATTTATATCAAGGAGGATGGTTCAAATTAAATTAAATTAATGGATTAATTAATTTGATTAAACAGAGATCGAGCAGTGGGTTCAATACGTCTCTAACAACGAAGATGCCACTTGGTGTTCGGAATAATATAAATTTAAGGAAATGTATTAATTTAATTTATTGATTTTTGGTTGAGGAGTTGTATTATTAGCAAAGGTTTAATAAAAAAACTTGGCTCATGGTCATGAACATGATGCACATTTTTGGGTGCTGGACCGGAAGGTAAACGACAAAGGCAAACGACACAAAGGCAAATGGACATAAAGGCCAACGACGGGAAGGTAAAAACGACACGAGGGCAAATACCAAAATTTATAGCATTTTCCCAACGTTTGACACATATTTTGTTTTCAAACTAAAGGCCCGACAGATTAATAAATCCAGTTATTACTGTCTTCACCAACTGAGACCTTAAATGAATGAAAACACTCTTTTCATCATTATCTTTTTCTCATCCTCCACTCGATTTACCTTTTTCTTCGTTACGCAATGAGCCTTCCCCATTCCCATGAATAATGATATTTTATTAACTTTTAACTATTTTTAGCGTATGACATTGCCAGGTTTCGAGATATTTTGTTAATTTTTAATTATTTTTTACCCTGTGACATTTCCCCTGGTTTCTAGATGTTTTATTAATTGTTATATATTTTTTAGTTAATTTTTAATCTGACATTTCTGGTGGCGAAATGTTGTACTGGGTTTTTTTTACTTAAGCCAAGTAATTAGTTTTGCAAAGCACGCTGTAAGCCCTTATGCAATGTAAAATAAACAATAAACCGCGATTTTTTTTCTCCTTATCGTCGTTTCCTTCTTGTCGTTTGCCTAGTACATTTGCCTTCCGGTCGTAGTCCCCAAATTTTTTCTTTAAATTTGGATTCAGTTTGTTGATCTGTATGTTTGGGTGTTTGTGTGTTAAAAGTTTTCAAGAAAGTATGCGAGAAGGGAAGCATAAAAGGAAAAATGCACACCACAGGAGATGTAGTTAGATTAGGGATAAAAATCTTAGATTCTAGTTTTGTCAGGTTTCTTGTGTGTTAGAATTGGGCTAGGTTTGTTTGTTGTTTAGTGGAGGATGTTCTTGGGTGATAAAATTGGGAGTTCAGGGCTATTTAATCTGTTTGTCGGGTTTATATCCTTAAACTTTAAACCCTTCCCTTGAAGTTATCCTAACCTGTTAGGTAAAGTAATGCCCTAACCTTACCTAACCAATATTCCATTCCACAATATCCCCCCCACATCATTAAATCTCAGCTCTCCACCACTTCTAGTCAACTCAAGGAAGTGGATGCAATGGGTGGGATTTTTGTTGATTCTTATGCTCCTTCTTAGTGCAAAGCTGACCTTGTAAAGTACCCTTCCCTTCCCTATCCAACAACCTTTAGGTTAGTACTTTCCCTCTGCCTACCTGGCCAGGTAGTTTCTAAATATCAAAATTAATTCATACTCCATTTCTGATTGACTCAGGAGGAGGTTATCATTTAAAGTTTCGTTGTAAAAGGCTTTTAACAGGTCGGAAGGATGTCCCTTTCCAACAAGGTTGTGGTAAGGGATTCATTTACTACAACGCTTAGCATAGGCACAACCAGCGTGTGTTCAAGGGTACATTGTACCCACTAGAATTTTATTAATGCCCTATCCTGTACATGGTAAACAGGTTCCGCCCACCCGAACCCCTTCCTATCCTTTAATGTGTTTGTACCCACTTGTGGTTGCGCCTATGACGTTTACATTACATCAGAATGGGTCTGGCATTATTCGGCCTATCTATTTTATAGCCTTAATTTGGGTAGTATTATAGTTTAAATTATGTTGTTAAAGGGCGGAGATCTGAAGCAAACACGGCCATTCTCGATTGGGAGTTTTTTGACCTTAGAAGAAGAGGTTGGGTCCGTGACGGCGGCCGAGCCTAGATTCCTTTCCTTGGATTCTCCGATCTTCTTCATAATTGGTTGGTTGGTGGTGGCCTATGTTGTGATTTATATCGTGGTCATGTACGCTGCCCCAAAGTTTCTCAATACCAAACCCGTACAACTTCCATACCTTGTTTTGGAACGGGGTGGCAATGGCAAGGTTAATGGCACTTTGGGGGCCAGTCATAATACAACCCGACGACATGACCTGGACGCTGATGACCTAGATCTTGTTATGAGAGTTTCTAAAGCAGTGGAAGGAATTGAACTTTGATCTCCAGCGGCTAATCCCCCAAAATGACGCAACTATAATAGCATACTTTATCGCATCTTCTAGTTATATTGTTGTAAAATGTTGAACTATATTGTACAATTACAAGTTAAATAAAAATAGTGTTCTTCAATACAAATCACGGGGGATTTGCTTTTGACAGCAGCGGAAGCCTTATTTTGTAAGCTATTTTGCTATATTTAAAAAGCGACGCACAATTTAGCACAGTTAAAAGGCACCTTAAGATCCTGTGGTTGGCGAATCTATCATGGAAAAGTTTTACTTGTTCTGTTAGCTTTATTCGGGAACGCGACAGAAGGGCCTGCGACACGAAGTACCGCGACAAGAGGTCCCTAGTGACAGGAATCTTGTTGTGCCATGTGTCTATTTGAAGTAGGGGCACTTTTACCGGTTAGGCGGTCTTTTTCTCTGCCATTAATTTATTTTTGTTAAGTTGGTGTTTTTCTCGGCAAGAAACTTACGATGTCCTCATACAAAACGCCTAGAAGCGATATTTTTGAAATTTGCATATGGCATACAGTTTACTGAGAGGAATTAGAATATCAAACTACTTTTCTGCCGTAAATTCAGCGAATAGGTCAAAAGGTAAAAAAACATATCTTAAACGGTGGGTTTCTCGGCCTAACCGGTGGTTTTCTCGGCTCCAGAGAGGCTGATTTTGGACAAAATAGGTTGGCCGAGGAAAAAAGCCGTGTAGGCCGTCGTTTTTCCCGTTTAGGCCGGCGTTTTTCTCGGCTCCAGAGCCGAGATTTTTACCGGTTAGGCCGTGGATTTGGGTAGTTCGACCTGTATGTAAGTGACTTTTATGCAGCCGACTTCTATGCAAAAGACTTCTATAACCACGAGGGGGTACAAATAGGATTATAGAATAGGAAGGGGGTTGGCTGGGCGGGGCCTGCTTAACTTGTAAAGGATGTCTGGAATTGGAGGGGTTAGATTGTAAAACTTGGGGGTACACTGTACCCTCGTACCCCAGTGGTTGCGCCTGCAATTCTATCAGGGTGTCGGTTAAGGAAAGGATGAAAATTACTCATACGCTATAACTTTCCTCTGGAACCACTGGGGGTACGAGGGTACATTTATACCCTCTAGTTTTCTAATGTACCCCTTCCCAATTCCCGATATGCCCTATCCTTTACATGTTAATTAGGCCCCGCCCACTCCCACTTAGCCACAACCCTTCATATCCTTTAATGCTTCCCCGTCGTGGTTGCCCCTATGACTTAGCTTGAGACATTTTGTTAATATCAGGTCCACGTCAGAATAGTAGGATGCAGTGTGGGTGGAGGAGACACTCCCCAAATTAATAAATTGTACCTCTGTACATTTAGGTAGTCAGGAGTGGCTTTACGTCGCAAAATCTACACCCCTTTAAGTGTCATCCTGGGTTCACAAGATGGTCTAAAGTTTTTACTGATGCCCTAATGCGATGTGACAGCAAATGTGAATGTGAGTTAGCTGAAAGAACAGACGTTCTTATCGTTATCCCAAATAAAGAATTATTGAAATAGTGGATTTAAAATTAAAAAAATGTTGATTGTACCTTTCCACCCAGTTGCTTGTTGTAAGTTATTTAATATCTCAAACTTTCTCTAAACCTTAATGGCTACAAGTATGATATTTCTCATAGGGTTTTGTGACTAAAGGAAGTCAGTTTGACTTTTAAGAGTGATACAGAACGGAGCTGTTCTAGTTGATTTATTGTGTTTCGTATTTATGTATTTTGTGTTTTAAAATAATAATAAACTTACATCAAAGTCAGTCTCATTCTCGTAGTATACAGTCTTAAAGGGACGAAAGAAACCACGTAGGTAATTAGGGCTATGCTAGGCCAGTTAGATTAGAGTTAAAGAATCGGGCATAAAGTATGAGACTTATGCACACTATTTCATGCTTAATGTTTAATTACTCGGAATCCGAACTATACAGCTCTTAATAAATACAGGTAGGACTCAGGTAAAAGTCATATTTTTGCCACAAGAGTACTAAATTAGCTATATAATACCATATTTCCCGAATTAATGCCTCCCCCGGTATAATGCCCCACTACCGTTCCATGTTATTAGTTTGAATTTACCCTATCTTGTCCATGCTAATATAATTTATGATTGTTCCTTCCAAGTAATATAAAGCCCCTGGGGTATTACTTCGGGAAATAGGGTATGTTAACCTAGAAAAAAATCCCCTCGCCTCGCTATAAATTATAAGGCAGGCTTGTACTTTTGTGTGCTGTAAATTTAGTAGTCAAAGTCCTCAATGTAATTTCTAACAAGGGAGACAAAGTCGACGTCCTCCTGGTCCATCCCTCCACCCTTTTAATACGAATAAAAAGATATAATTTATGCCCCCAAAAATAGAGCTCCTCCCCATAATAAATATATAAGAAGGATAAGGTCCTACCACTCCATTTCCGACCTCCCTTCTTTTCCTCCTGTAGTAAGGGAGGGGTCTGCGGCCGGGATAAGCCCCAAAGATAATCGGTCCCACGTAAAATGTTAGAAAGTAGAGTCCAAAATATGCCACGATAAGCCAACCGATTATGTAAAAGATGGGGGCGTCCAAGGCAAAAAAACGGGCAGCTTCTGTTCCAACTTCATCTCCAATCTGCAATTTCTAAAATATGGAAATGGAGTTTGTAATCCATTTCAAATTTAACACTTTCAAGTCCAAAATTATGAGTATGGTAACGACTACCTTCAAATCTGTTTCAGAGTCTGTCATGATCTCAGCAGTTATTTTTGTAGCAATTAGTGACTAAAGTTTAGTAGGATGTATCCAAATATTTAACCAGATTTAAGCAAAGGATCTGCCTAAATTAATAGGGTTGGGTATGCGGTGTACTTTAAGAATTTTATGAAGATGTGAAGAGAGCCCTTCAGTTGTAACGTAACGTATATTGTTTTGATCTTTTTGTTAGTCTTTACTAAAGGCTGAGAGGCTGGGTTAAGTCTATCTCTATCCTCCTTCTTCTCATCATAATAATAATAATAATTATAAGGTTGAGGAAGGTTAGGAATCCCAACAATCATTGTAGGGGAAACCCTAGGTAGACAATGGAATTATGGGTACTTTACAAGGTCAGGGAAGGGATCTCTGCCAAACTACATAGACTTATTAGAACATTCCATGTTCATCTTTTTAAATTACAACTACTTGAGCATACTTTCATGCTAACCAGACCCAGTATAGTGTGAGCTACTAAAATCTTGTTACATAATATGGAAGCATTTAGCAGGAACGGGACTGTGGATGTTTTGAAACCAATCCACTAATGTTAGTTTTAATTCCCCAGGGAGAGTAAAAGGGGAAATAAAAAGGATCTGAGGTGTCTTGCAAAGCTATAGAACTACTTTAAGGAAGTAAACAAGGGTAATTTTGGAGCATATCTGAGAAATAATAGTGGTCAGGATAAGAGTGATATTTGGAGGAAGAATGCGACCGTTTTTTACAAATCCGACCTTGAAAGGTTCCTTGTCCTTACAAGGACACCTTTTTAAATTTTTACCCTAATAAAAAGACGCAGAAATGTGTAAGGAGGGAGCTATAAGAAGGAAGAATGAGGAAGTTGGGATAAATAAATGTGACGGTCCAGCCAAAAAATACGGCGATGGGAATTGAAATGTTGGACAGGAAAGTCCGTGAAAAGTGTTCTTATTTCAGATGAGCTTCCCTTATAATCTCCAGCCTTTATTTATTTCCAATCCGACTTTTATGGATGAACTTTATAGGAATCTTAAGTAAAATTTGTGCCAGAGTGCACTTTTTCCATTGGTCTGTCACAAAAGGAGTGAGGGTTTTGTTTTGTAACGTAACGTGCAGGTGAAACCTAAAAGGCCAAAGAGGTTGGCCGAACTACGCCAGTTTAGTATTATTTCTATTTGTTAACCTTTTCCATCCTCAACTGTTTTGAACTTGTGTAATGTTAGCTGCTTTTATTGCAATTACAAGATAATTAAAGGTAAAAAAAGAGTAGGAGCACAAAATTGGTGTGTTTATTTATAAAGAATTGAAATCATGGAGGAGTCTTCTGCAGCTAAAATAATCACGGTTCGTAAATAGATACTTACAATTTATAATTGAGAACGCTCCGGAAGGGTTGGGTTAATTAGGTGATAAGTTTGACCTTGACCTTTGTAATTAGATGGAGGAGGGGAATTATTGGCCTGTGACCTCTGACCCTAATGGAGCCATGTCTCTGGAAACGTCCATCCTATACACGATATCTTGGCTGGTGGTGGTCTATTTGGCCCTTTACCTTATCACATTTTACATCGGACCTTTCCTATTTGGACTTGGACCCTTCAGACCCTCCAGTATTGTACTTGGGAGGAAACTATCATCGTCCGGAAACCGGGTAGGGTTCTGCAATTTCTGTTTAGTATATTAATTATAATTACCTACGAAAGTAGGTAATTAATTAAAGGGTTCTAATTATTATTATTATTATTATTATTATTCAGTACAATGAGACATCCCAACAATTTGGGTCATTACATCTCAAGGTTAATTACAAAAATTAAAGTAGGGTAAAATATGTTTGGCAAAAAATATTAAGGATATTACATTTCTTTATTGAGGCTAGGTTGGTGGTAATACTGAAGAGGACTTGCAGCTTGTTTCAAGAATTTCGAAATATTTGGATAGATTGTTTTAAATAAAATATTTGGAAAAGGTTGGATTATTTTTAGTTTATATTTGTTTTTCTGGGAATTCATTTATGAGAAAATAAACGGTGATTTAACTACAATTTTATGCTTTCGAATCTGAAAAAAAACCTGTATATTTTGAACGGGGGATAAAGTTGAATACATAATGAAGATTAAAATTTGTTATAAAAATACACAGGGATCCGTGAATTATTTTATGACGAGCGAATAAATAAAAGTTTTGAATTTTTTAGTTTCTTTGCTAATGCATATCTGGCTGTACATTGTATTTGTTAAACTGTAATTAGTCAGTTGGATTCACGGCTTAATTTTAGTTTAGTTTAGTTTCATTGCATAGTCAGTGCATGAATTCATACAGTTTTATTGATTAAAAGGCCTCATATTTAATCCAGCCAACATGGATCCATCCATGAACTTGAGAACATAAAAATAAAGCTTATAGTTGGCTCGTTTATTGTAAAAAAAACGGCCTTAATATCATGACTAACCATTGGACCAAGTCTTATAAATATTATGATAAGTTTAAGATATTAAACTCCATCCAACCAACCAGTTTCCACACTTCAAGTTCAATGTTAACCACTTTATCAAAAACATTTGGTCAAATAATTAGCACTAAGGTAGGTAGGTAGGTTAGGTAGTGAGGAAATATACTTTAACATGAAATGGACAAGATCTATCTACTCCTTTCCGGACCACCTTCTATATATTCCATGCAATATTATATTGCTAAAAAAATCCAGCACCCAGACAGAAATCTTATCCTACTAAATACGTACCTAATAATAATGTTTTATTGACAATATTGGATGGAGTTTTAGCCATGATATTAATTACTCCTAATCCGGCCTCTTTTTTTTATCATTTACTCTTTTTACAAAAACAATTACAGTGATTGGAATAAGCATGTGTGGTATTTTTAATTACAATTTTATCAAAAGTAATTGCTCTTATCATTGGGATTTACTTTGTATAGTCCAAAGTGCAGGGATGTAATTAGTAATTCTAATGTATATTCAAATGATAGAGATCTTGGCAAGAAGGTCAGCATGATGAATGCGGAATGCAAAGGATTTCAAGTTTAGAATAACTGTAATGGAAGGAATTATGAAAAGGTGTGGAGGAGATTAAGATGTAGGAACACTATCATTTCAGACAATTAAAATAAGTAAGGGTTGAATCGTCAAGATAATTAGTGGAAGATTGGGCGTTTAGTTGCATCCACTTTTTACAATGAAGAAGGATGAATAAATAAAATGGGATATGGCATCTTTTACATGCAATTTGCAGTCACTCCAGTTGGTAGTCTTAGGTTTATATTGAGAGTTGCCAAAACCGGTTTCCTAATCTCAAACAAATTGGAACATTTTGAAAATAAAATAAAGTAAGTTTATAAATATACACGAGGAATTATTCGGAGGGACACGGGGAATTAAAAGTGGAAACTATAAGTAGGTAAATAAATTCAAGCCTAGGAGGAGGAGGAAGTAATTATATAGTAATTCCAGTTGTTGTAGGAAGTTGTGCATGGAGGAACTGGCCAACGGACTATTAGCATTATTAAACAAGGTTAATGTAAAATAGTTACCGTATTTCCTAGATTAATAACCCATAACAAAATAGTCACACTGCCCTGCCATAATTCTCCATGGATGGGTTTGGGCCATTTGTTAAGTATTCATTATTAATTAATTACAGCCCAGTCCTTTATTATTTTAAGTCAAACACTGTAATTTCGTTTAATTACAAGTTTGGAGTCCTTTTGATTAATTGTTATTTGGAAATGTCTTAAGCTCCTAACTAAACTGGTTTCATTAGGATTACTATTTGCGTGTTTAAAATTATATAAGATTTCGGAAAAAGGTCAAGCTGCAGTGCTCCTTGGGAATGTATTTAAATTTAATTAGTTCTAAAAGGGATTTAGGCACTGAGAGCGAAGAGAATGAACTTGATTTGTATTTTTTAATCCAAATATCAGCCTCATTCATTATTACGTTCACTACCTTGGAATAAAGTGGTGGGGTTTTGGGTAAAGTAAACTTGGGATTTATTCATGGAAAAATAATTTTACGGCTACTGGATTTACTTTTAAAGTGTAATGTCAACAAAAAAGAGGTAAAAACTCTACGTTTCAGTAGTAAATTTAATACTGGGAAGTTCTGTTTGGTAAAATAAACCTATGAGAAACTGCGGACTTTGACCAAATAAACCCCCGTGTCATTAATAAGGCAAGGGTATCTTATTCTTCATTATTCTGTGGTGGGAGCCATTATCCCCATGTTAAATCTCACCTCTTCTGCAACAAAAGTACAACAAAATGTGAATGATTGGAGAGTTAAAAGTTGTTTTGCATCCAGAGCCAGACAACAGCTACAGCTACATCACTTATTCATTTAACAACCAGGTTTTTAATGCCCAACAACCTGTTCTCAAGATTGGATTAGAGTACAACATTTCAGTTTATTCTATACAACTACTCCAACAATACACAACTTTCCTGGAAAAACGTAATCCTATGAAAAGATTTTAAAAGGGGATTTGTAAGAAAATATTACTAAAGTTATGGTTAATTGTGATGGAGAAGTTGATAAGAAAATGAGGATTTGGGGATAAATTCCAACGGAAGTATTATGGGCTCTCTAAATCCGTTTTTAATCCCAGGGGTAAGTATATCTATGACAGGATATTAAGAAGGGGTCTACTCGAGGTTTAAAAGGGTTATCTTTGTCTTATCTCAGATAATCTCCCAGTGGATGAGCCATTTGGACTTTGACTCCCTCAAGAAATGCCGACTTGTGTGTAAATTGTGGGAAGATGAAGGGAATCGGGTTCTACATATTAAGAAATGTCCTCTTGTCCTTTGCAAAGATATATTTCCAAGAGAAGGGAAGCTACTAGAAGAGGAGACGGGAAGTGAGAGATATGAAGG
>JAQFZX010002890.1:0-15647 GCA_034682405.1 Hydroisotoma schaefferi | reverse complement strand
TAGTAGTAGTAGTGGTAGTAGTAGTAGTAGTAGTAGTAGTAATAGTAGTAGTAGTAGTAGTACTAGTACGGACCATTAATTCCAGCTATAACCGTCCAACCCATAACTACCGTATTTCCGGAAATTACTCCTCGTGGGGGAGTTAATTTCCAATGGTCTCATTTGCAGGGGGGAGTAATTTCCGGAAATACGGTATACACAACCAAGAAATATTGCCAAAACTGAAGCTAAAGCGAGTTGGGTTTGAGTTGAGCAAAGAAGGTAGAGAAAGGTGTCCTAGTTTTTCTAAGGATTTGGTCCGAATGGAGTAAAGGCCCCCCTTAGCCTTATTTTTAATTATGACCCTTATGTCTGCTCAGACTCGTGGGAAGCATGTCCAAATTCGGCTTCAAGAAGTACCGTATTTCCCGTTTTAATTCCTCTCCCGGAATAATTCCCCCTCCGGTTTAATTCCCCCATACCTTTCCATATATGTCTTATCTTGTCCATGTTAATAGAATTTCTCATTTTCCCTTCAAACTAATAAAGCCCCAGGGGAATTGATTTTAGGAAATACGGTAGTTTCCCAATATTAGAGACCCCGGGGATTTATTAGACTATTTATTAAACTACCTCTAGAGGGAATATCCAGTCCAGTCCAAGATAAGACCTCAATAACTAATTAAATTACTAAATTAAGTCGCATTAGTATGCAAAAAAAATGCGGTACAAGATAGAAGATTTATCTAAAATGATGAAACGGATTAAATAATTAAATCATTTCGGGTTAATCCAATGAATAGAACTCTTGTCGCCAATAATCCTACTCATTTTGCAACCTTTTAAAATAGTAAAACTGTAAAGTACACCGTTTTTTGAAAATGTTCATTCATTCCTTAAGATCAGTTGCTGTCCAACCTATTATTATTACCAATCTTTTTATCTTGCATACAGAAATGCCGCAATAAATGAGTCTGCTAACTGCTTTGGATAAACTGGATTGGAGTAGTTAGTATGGATTGGATACAGAGATGGTAATAAATTATCTCGTTTATCTCTCTCACCTTTTTGGCCTCAAGATAGCAAGGAATACTGTAACTAACTAGTAAGCTATCACTTTTACTCAAGATGAGTCTCCGTACAGTTTTTGAACCCTTCTCAGTAACGCGTCAACGGATTTTTTAAATAAAAATAGTCTCAAAATGTTCGAATTGGTCGCCTAATGTTGCCGTAATAATGCTGAATTTTTAAAGTAATTAACTTCAGAGCAATTAAAGTTAATACACTTTTAGGTAACATATTGGGTCTAACCCTTTTTTTCATGTTTTCAGTACTTTTCGTTTGTCCGGGGTAAACTACTAAGCCGCTCGACAGAAATTCATGAAATTAGTCTTAAACTGTAGGTAATTAACCTGTGGGTGACATGGGTTATTCAAAACTAAAATTAAATAATAAAACACTGATTAATCGCAAAAAAAACAAATAGTGGTATAGTACGCATGGGATACAGTCTCTAGCCTGCTAGGTAAAGAGAACAGTAGTGTAGAGGTACATTACTTCACATATGTTGAAACTAGACCTCCAGAGAAGCATTGATTCTATCTCAGGAGGCACGTAACTAAAACGGGGGATGGACACCATCTCGCATATGTTGAAATGTGAGAATATCTCGCGTATGTTGAAATGAGTGCATATGCCTTACTACCCTTTCATATTAAATACGACCATCCTCTATAGTGACCTTTATTATGAATGACCCATGGCCTATATCCAAATATTCTGCTCAAGCAAGCGTTTTTGAAATTTTAAGCTTAGATGGCTTCTAACTAAGAACGCCATCGCAAGTTTTGAACATCAACCTTAAATGCTTCAAGAAACAGAAGCCATCACTTTTACTAAATACGGGGGAAGGAGGAAGCTTCTGGTATATGTGAAAATTTAAAAGGGGGACGGGGGAAGAAGGAAGCTTCTGGTATATGTGAAAACTTATAAGGGTGACGGGGGAAGGAGGAAGCTTCTGCTATATGTTGGCGCTTATTAGGGGGACGGGGGAAGGAGGAAGATTCTGCTATATGTTGACGCTTATCAGGGGGACGGGGGAAGGAGGAAGCTTCTGCTATATGTTGACTTTTATGAGGGGGACGGGGGAAGGAGGAAGCTTTCGCTATATGTTGACGCTTATGAGGGGAACGGGGGAAGAAGGAAGCTACTGCTACATGTTGACGCTTATCAGGGGGGTAGGAGAAGGATAAACATAGGGTGGTGTAACAGGGGAAGTGACAGTGAGGGCGTTGGAACTGGGGTAACTAATGAACTGGGACAAGGGGAAGGAGTAACTGGGTCCGGTGATAAGGAAGGGGAACAGAGAAAATGGTGAGAAGGAAAGTAGGAGCGGGGAAGGGGATAGTGGGGAAGTAAGATGACTGGGGGGGGGGGGGACATGTAAGAGGAATGGGGGAACTAGGTAAGAGGTTACTAAATTACAATATTTGGGAAGCTGGCCAGCTTCCCCTGGAGGTCTAGTAAAAACTAGCCATAGAAATCCAGACAAGCACAACCCAACAACCATGCAAGACTTGATTTAATCGAAAGTTATATAATTTATTATTATTGATAAGGAATAGTAAACAATTCTTTATCTTTTGCACTTCTTGATATTATATAATTTACACTTCCAGTTTAATCCACTTGTACACCTCACAAGTCTCTAAAAGACGTCTCATTTTTAAAACACGTCATGTCAATTATATAACCACTTCTTTTTATAACCGTCACCGTGGAATTATTTCCACAAGAAGTAGAATCTTCAAAAAAATCTTTTTTTATTTCACAAAAGAGTAAGGCTGAAAAAGTATGGAGATATGAGTCTAGGTTTAATAAAATAAATCATAACAAGGAATGATAAAGTAAATAAACTGTATGACTTAGAATAGGGTGAGAAACAGTGCAAAAAAACCACAGATTTAGATTTACATTATGTTTCGGCCCAACCCGTTCGGGAGTTTTTATAAATAAAAATGTAAAGTTGAATTTGTAGGATAAGGAGGTGTTTTTTGCTTCGTATAATTTACTTGGTTGAATTGGGCATTCATAAATAACCTTTATAACTATCACCATTCAATGACTGCTGACATTGTTGAACTATTTAAAGACGTAGAATCCTCGCCCATATGCCGCCCTCCTTAATTATGCCGCAAGCCTATCCTTTACATGTTAAAAGGGGTATCTCTCCCATGCCAAATACCCTTCAGAACATCTTACTATGCATATATTAGCCGCGGCCTATAGGCGAGGATTTAGGGTATTTAAACCTTACTCAAAAAGGGTTACAATTCTATACGATTCACTCCTAAACCTACAAATTAAGCCGTTATTTTTGAGTTACTGCGGATTTTAAGGATCCACTCAAAACTCAACTACGAAAGGTTAAACACCCTTAACCCTCAACTTTCTCTATTGTTTTATATTTTTAACGGACCTAGATAGATCCCATTCCCAACCAGCCTAAATAGTTCGTCGTATCTGCAAAGAGTCCTGCATCCCAACCCAACCACTTCAATAACCTCATTTCCTCCCATTAATATTCCACCCACCACCGTCCAAATATATATTAACTTCCTGAAAAAAACCCAAAGCGTCCATATAATATCCCTTCATTTGTAACCTGGAAAGATGGATAAAATATTCTCGACCGTTGGGCCTTTATTTCTCTTCCTCATCGCCGTCATCGGCCGACCCCAGAGCCCTTCCCCCCGGCAGGGACAGGAGGGTAAGGTTATCCTGTAAATCTAAATCTAAAGAGGTTGAAGGAGGTATTTTGTGGGGTATAAAATAATATTTAAAAGACCAGGGTGTACAAATAGCATTAAAGGATAGGAAGGGGTGTGGCTAAGTGGGGCGGGTCGGGGCCTGCTTAGCATGCAAGGGATAGGGCCTACCGGGAATTCCAGAGGGTACATTAGAAAACTAGGGGGTACAAATGTACCCAGTGGTTGCGACTATGATTCCTCCTAAATAATAATTCCCTGGGGGAATTTATACCAAAAATACTGCAACTAATCAACTAAGTACCCATCACAAGCTTCAATGAGTTCTTTGATCGATTGCATTGACACGTTTGATATTTTGCAGTAATTCAAAACACAGCTGAGGGGACGACCCAGTCTTCAGTAATTTCATCCGTGGATGTTTTAGCGAACGCGGAAAATGATGCCACTGTGTCCGGCGGCTTCACCATGACCAGTGATGCCACAGCCGCAATAGTGATTCCAAATAACGGGCTAATCTCTGGCGGAATGGGAAGTTCCGTTGGTACTATTACTGGGGATGCCTATGGATCCCTATCCTATCCCGAATCTTATGCCCAAGGTTTCACAGAAACATCCACCAACCTCACTGGCTCAGCAGCATCTTTACAAACTCTGACTACAAAAAATAAAGGACACAGCCACGTTCTCGAGCGACTCAATAAATTAACCAAGCAGCAGCTTATAACCTCCCCGAATACAGGTAAGCAGGCTATACACTCGAGCTTACTCCACAGGGAACTTCCGGGGGTTAAACGGAGTCTACTATGCTTATGAATGGCTTATTACTAAAAAAAACCCAGTAAACCCCCGGGGGTTGGGTTGGGGAGGGAGTCTGCGGTCGGTGGACCTCCTGTCACCGGACCCGTCGGGGTCCGGGGCTTGTCATTGTACCCTCCTGAGTATTTATTTCGTTTAAGAAATTGTTGTAATATTTTTGTTTAATATTTATGTAGACGAAGCTGTGGCTACAGGGACGTTCACAGGGATTTCAAGTAGCGAGGGGACTACTTTTAATCCGATTGGTTTTTCAACTTCAACAACTTCGCACATATCTGGTTCCTCTGGGTCGAATGGTGTTGGGGCTGCAATTAACGGTGCGAATCCATCTGCCGGATCGGGGTCCGCAGATTCCGATATCAACCTCCACACTTCTGTACCGGTCTCGGGTATGACCGCTACGAACTTTGGTGGGGCTACCTTAGCTGAAGGCACCGGAGCTATTGTCGTAAGTGGGCATGATTTATTACCGTGTAGTACCCTGATTCCGGTGGTACTTCATCTGAGCAATTATTCAATTATTGTTCAGAACGCTTAGCATTTTAATGCTGGAAGGTCGGGAGAGTAGTAAAGGGGCAGATTGGGTAATAATGCTCAACTTTGTGGTTATTTTTTTAGAGTGTGGTGTCTTCTGGCTGATCTAGACTATCTCTGGCCGATTTTTCCTACTACTTGGGAAACCTTTTACGGATTTACCTAAACTATTCGTTCATCTTCAATATGTTTATTCCATTTGTTTCATTGTATTAAACTTGTATGTCTTTGGTAGACGTAAATCAAGTAATATATATATATGTAGAATTAACTAAATTAATAATAAAGCAGCGAATATATAAACTCTGTATTATTAATTATTTTGGAACTAATATGATAGATTTTTATTGGGCTTTTTAATAATATAATTGGAGAGTTGAGTTATTTTAGTGGCACAGCACAGTTTTTTTTACATCATAATTAATTAACTTGACATGCATAAATTACATTATTATAATTTAAAGAAAGCTAACATAGCGATTTGGTTCTCTTTGATAAGTGCTTATGAGATGTTTCCAAGTATCTTTAACATGGGAGAGATACCCTATCTTTTAATATGTGAAGGATCGGGGTGCGGCATAATTGACGAGGGCGTCTTATGTGCCAGGAGTTATCCTTGAAAAAGGACTAAATTCTCAGAAGAGGTCGACTACCTCTATTACAATTTATTGGACCTCATACGGCGAAGGATCCAAATCCTTTCAAATGTTAAGGGCTTTTTTTTATATTAAATATTACAACCAACCATGCAACTCTCCCACTCAGCTTCATTCCTGCTTGGTTTTTTACACTTTTATTAAGGGCTGAAAACCCATTTATGTGAATGCTCTGTCATGCTGGCTGGCTGGCTGGCTCGCTGGCTGACTGACTGACTGGCCGTCTTTCCGAGCAATAACTTTGGAACCGTTGCACTTTTTAAAATTATATTTTCGGATTTCTGTTTTTGGGGTAAAAAAAACTCAGGGAGTTCGAAGATGGGACATTTTGGTTAAACTCCCTGGGGGGTGGGGTCAAAGGTCAACATTTCGTTCCTGGTAACCACCATCAACCTTGTTGTTGTTTGAAAGGTACTAATTGCCACATTTCGAAACGCCCATTAAAATTGTGTGACACTCAGGTCAAAAGTTATGACCTGGCGAAGGTCAAATGGGGCCCTGTATGACTCTACTACCAAATGGTAACCGCACCGTTGTTACTTCATAGGACAGTATTTGGACACACTCATTGATCTGGAGGATCGGAGTTGGGCCAACGGCCAACTGAGACTTTGGTGCCATAAACACCTTCATTGATCTTGCACCGTTTTCACCCCTTCGTTACGCCCATTCACAAGGGTTTATTTCGTTTTGAGCAGAGGCTACGCTTTGCTTTTCTTTATCAAGGGTTCCTTTCTGCATTCACCATCCAGGATTTACCTGGTGGCCACTTATAAGGAATTTAAGGGTTCCACTTTAACTTAAAAAGGGCATAAAACGGTCAATAAATGGTTACAACAACCTCAGCAGTTCCCTAACTCTAATTCTATTATTAATCTTAGTTGGACCCAACTACCTACCACCTCCAATTCAATGCAAAAGACTCCCAGATCTCCAATTCCTTAAAAACCACCTCAGAACGCTACTTTTTTATCACTAATATTCCAGCCCCTCACCTTCCCGTCCGAGTCTGCATTCGATCCATTCCTAAAAAACTACAAACCTTGCCTAAAATCTCATAACTTTGTAGCAGAAGAAGCGAAGATGTCTAAACTGCCATTGTCTACTTTTGGGGCTTTGGCCCTCTTCATAGTCAGCGTGGTCTGCAACCCCGACCACCGTTACCCTCGACAGAGTAAGCGTATCCGTTAAACCCGGGTTAATAAACCCGGATTCGTTGTAATGTAACCCACGATCGGGGTAATAAAAACCCGTGGTTGGGGTGATAAAACCCGGGGTCGGGGAATAAAATCAGGACGGGGGTCATTATATCCGCGATCGGGGCAGTAAAAACCCGAGGTCGGGGTAGTAAATCCTGGAGTCGGGTGCAGTTCTTTCGATCCCTCCCTACTGCGAACGCAAGTTTAATCCATCTAATATTCTCTAATATTTATTTAGATCAAACTGCAGTTGTGGGGACGGCCATTGCTGAGGCTAACAACTACGCGACTACTTATATTGAGCAGCCAATATTCCCATCTTCATCTAATTCTAGTTTACAGGTTGGAGCTGTAGCTATTGTCAATGCAGCTTCAACTCAAGGTGGAACTGGAAGTGCTGGAAGTACTACAGCAATAGGTACAACGTCCGGTGGCACTACTGCTGTCTATTCTAATACAATTACACAGTTTGTGGCTCAAACTTTCACCAACAGCTCAGGAATTGTTACGGTAAGCTTATGCTTGGATGAAACAAAAAGTTGATTTATTAAACATGGAATTAGCTATTATAATTCTTAACTTTATGGTCTTTTTTCAGACCCAATCTCCAATTTAGTGATAATGCATCCAGACAGAAGACAAAGGGACGATTTCTAGGACATTTCACAGATACTCCGATGTTAAAATTAATCTACCGTATTTCCTGTTTTAATTCCCCTGGGACTTTATTACTACGAAGGGAAAATTAGAAATTCCATTAACATGGACACGATAGGACTTATTTTATTATTTATTTATTTTATTTATTAACTCATAACGGTTCCCTCGGGTTTGCACCCATGGAGCCGGCACATCAGGTTTAGTTTACATCAAGATGCATCATGAAAAAATTTCGTAAAATATATGTATAAACTTAAATAATATAACCTATATTTTCAACAGTGATTATATATTACTGCCTATCGATTGTCTTCTATCACTTTTAATTCCTAATTATTCTCCAATTGTATACTTATTATGCCTAAAATTAAAATTCTTAACTAAATTGCTTAATTATTAAAATCATTCTATAGTCAATCATATAATCAATTAGACCACTCCCATCATTGGAATGTTTTCCCCTCGATTTCGAGCTTGTTGTTGCTGACTGTGTTGGTTGTTGTTATACTTACACATTAATTGTATAACAATGTATGATAATATGCCCACAATACAAAGTAGTATCCCACCCACTACTATGATCAACTTTATGTCCGAGTTTTGTGGGTGCTCAGTCGTTCTATCTCTTTCTCTAAGGATTGCAATCACTCTCTGTGTATCTGCTTCTTTACCTCCGCTCCTTAAACCGTCCGCAGCAGTGGCATCAACTCCCGCTACCGCGCCCCCCATAGCCAGGATTTCCAGAATCTTTTCCCCCATTTTGCTCCAATCAACTGCTGCCGTTTGGCTTGCCACCGCAAGTATTAAGATAATGAGACTGATTCCTTTCATACTATAATAATATAATTACTTTTGTCAGACCTTTCTTAGTAATCTTTATCCCTCTTTTGAAGATAGGACTTACAACATGGAAAGGTAGGGGGGAATTAAACTGGAGGGGGAATTATTCCGGGGGAGGAATTAAAACGGGAAATACGGTATCTTTTTAAACCTCTCTATTTGTAGCGGAAAATTTTGTTTATTTATTTACCCAGGATTATAATTATTTTGCAAGATTTTTAATATTGAAAAAAGGCAGTCCATATACCGCCCTCGTTAATTCTGCCGCACGCCTAAACTTTTTTTTTACTTATTTTTCAAAATCTCTTCGCACTCTCTTCTTGTGTTGGGAAAAATACAGAAATAAAATTATTCTTTTCTTGGAATATAATTTTTAATGGTCAGATTTTCATTCAGAATCATACAGTTTTTGCATATCCACAAAAACCTTACATCGCTTTATTTTTTAAATTGTCCAAAAAGTCTAGTCTTAGTCTAGTCTCCATTTCATTTGAGCAGAATATAATATCTGGTGGTTTTGTGTAGTGCTAAAGCTGGAGAAAGCTGGAGAAAGCTATAGCTCTTCTTTGACTTATAACTAACCGTGTGTATTCCAAATAGAGAAAAGTGGAGAAAGAGAGGAAGTTGAGTTTTGGAGTGCGGTGGAGTGAAAGTGTAAAAGTGTTACTATATATTGTGGGTACTTTTGTAGGAGGGGGGGGGTATATATACCACCACATACACGGGTACTCCACACCCACTTGGGTTCTCCCTATATTTATATCCAATCCTTCTCCAGAGGGGGGGGGAGCTATACATGATATTATTTTAGTAGAGAGAGAGATAGAGAAGCTATTTGAAAAATATGATATAGAAAATGAAGAAAAAGTCGTGGTGGGTGTTTGTTGAGGTGATTGGAATATTAATCCTGTCCATTTTAGTCTCCATCGGGGTCATCTACTTTATTAACGCCCAACAACCGAACAGGACGAAACACAACATAACAAGTAAGTTTATACTTTAACTCTCTAGAGAGAGAGAGAGCACTTTTTTATAATCTTTTATCAAGTATAGTACCTTCATAAACATTCAAAAGGGCAGTAAAAACGTCAAAAAAGGACAAAAAGAAATGACAAAAAAAGAACAAAAAACATCACAAAAACATTAATAAAGAGCAATAAAAACATGACAAAAAGGACAAAAAAAACATGACAAAAAGGACAAAAAAAACATGACAAAAAGGACAAAAAAAACATGACAAAAAGGACAAAAAAAAACATGACAAAAAGGACAAAAAAACATGACAAAAAGGACAAAAAAAAACATGACAAAAAGGTCAAAAAAGGACAAAAAACATAACAAAAAGGTCAAAATAATAGAAAAAGGACAAAAACCCTTCGAAAACTACCAAAAAACTAGAAAGAAACCACAATTGTAAATTGAATTGATTCACATTAAATTGAAAATTGTACAAACTAATTGTTAACATCTCTGTTTTATTATATTATTGCATAAAGATCTGAAGAATAATTCCCTGACTCTGATGACAAATAACGCTGATATGGATTCCCCCACCACCCCCACCACCCCCACCACCCCCACCACCACCACAGAAGAACCAACATATTTCCATGCAATCCGACACTGGAGAAAGTCCTCTGACAATAATACAAATAATAATGATAATGATAATAATAATAAATGTTATAGAAGGGAAGAGATGGTTGTTCTGGTGGGATTGACGTGCATTGTGAATTTTACTTTCTTTGCGTTCATCATGGCAGTTGTACGGTCGTGCGAGAAATACAAAAAGTAATCTTTTATTTCATATTTTAAAGAAACAGACAAAAGTGGCAGCCAAATAAAAATATTAATTTATATTTTTCCACAGTAGTACGGAAGAAGAAGACTATTTATTTGAAGACATGTGATTTATTTTTTATATCAATAAAATCCCGTGTTAAATAAAAAGGGGTTTTTAATCTTTTTTTTGATGCTTTTTTAAAGTTGAGTGGTATTCTTTTTGGGGAACGTAACTTAATTCACTCTTCAAAACTTCCGAGTGAAGCTGATAGTCACAAAAGGCTATGCAATTAGTTACTAACTCTCCCTGAAATATCTCTCTCCATACTTGAAACCTCCTCCGAGCAGCTGTATTAGCCCAGTCAATTGATATAACCTACGGATGCTGTACTTCACATTTGAATTGGAATGAATCATTGCATTGTTCATTCTAAAATTACACAGTAAATTGGTTTACTGCACGCATTTTGTCACTCAATTATAATCTAAGTTGCCTGAACTTTCAGATTTTGGCAAAAGTGCTGTTATGTTAGTTGCTTATTTATGAACAAAACTAATAAGGCTCCATCTGATCCGCATGGGCACTTATAACTTTGGGTTCTGCCAAAAATAATCAGTTCTTTGTTAATTTTAAGCAAAAGTAGAAGAACATTATTTTTGGAGATTTGTGGCCCATATGGGTTGTTTAGACCTTTATCTGTTTCATTCACTCACCCATTGCACCATTTGGCTGTATGTGGCTTCCTTGGGGTCCGATACCATATTTTATGTGGGGGCACGGCCCCCACACCCCGGTGTTTTTTCCTTTGGTTTGATTCCTTGACTAGTGGGGGTTTTTTTGACCCCCACGGGTACCTAAAAAAACCTTCGATTTTACCAAAAATAATCCGTTATTTGGTACTTTTGAACAATAATAGAAAACCAATATCTTTCGAAATTTCCAACAGAAATGTATTTATTCTTCGTATATACAAACGCAGCACATTATTCCCACTCAGATTGTAGGTAAATGATAAATTAAAAAAGATACAGATAAACTTAAGTAGCTTTCAGTCATTAAATTAGGTTTAAAATCTCCTTAAACGTATAAATATATTCTATGTTTATATTCCCGTTAAATCTGTCTTGTGCCTCCGATCATGACTGGAAGTTGGTCCAGGTCAATTTCCTCCATTAAAGCGGTCAAATAGTCATTTTTATTCGTTCCGTAGATCCTTAATGACTTTACAGTTTCAGAGGTAAGAAGGGCCTTTGCGGTTCGGACTATCGGCTCAACTATTCCTGGAGCTGGGGGGAGATGTTTAAATAGATTAACATGGATGGAAGTAGTAATTCTGTACAATATATTCAATGACCCTGATAAATAAGGTCAAGAGGTCAGTCGAAATCTTAGTTAAAACGGTAAGCTTACTGTTGATAACATAAAAGAGATCCCCACACGAGGGGAAATGCTCTTCGTAAATTGTAACCAAATCCAGGATGACTGAGATGCCTATATTGAGATTGAGAGGATAAAAAGTAACGTTACTGCTTTTCCGTGCAGTAAAGAGAAAGGTCAGAGGTCAGCCAATCCCTCAGAAGTATCGTCATACGTCACTTCTGAGGAATTGGATGACCCATTAGGTAAATTAAAATAGTTACATTGAGCACAAGCGTGTTGGGCCAGGTTGAAACCGTCCAGGTTAAGGATGGTGTGACCTCGGGTCACATTCTGGTAGGTCAGGGCCAAGTGACGTGATTTTTGACACGATTCCTCACTTGTCTTCCGAATAAAACGCTCCAGCCTCTCCCTCTTTCCCGATATTATTGCTTTTCGAACGTCTGGAATCTCTACGTACAAGACTGGACGGAAAAATACGGTTGTTACATTTACGGGGAATTATTGTTGGAGGAATTAGGATTTCAGAGAATTATTGATGGAGGAATTGCCGTTTCGGGGGGTATTATTGCTTGAGGAATTTGGTTCCGGAGAATTATTACTGGAGGAATTGTGTTTTAGGGAATTATTACAGAAGGAATTGTGCTTTGGGGAATTATTACAGAAGGAATTGTGGTTTTCGGTATTTTTTGCTCGAGCATTCATGATTTTAGGGATTGCTGGAGGAATTGTGGTTTGTTTGGAGGAAATATTGCTGGAGGAATTGTGTTTTGGGGAATTTTTAGTGGAGGAATCAATGCGTATGAATGAGGTTTACGGGGTTGGTTAAATGGATATAAAAGTTCTAGATTTATTTCTAAATCTGACTAACAATATCGTCCTTGCTTGTCCTTCCCTTCCATATCCATAACTAGCATTTCCTCCATATCGGACCAATCCTCCAGACTCATCTCATCCATCCGGTTAGACATTCTCCAATCTATATGCTAATTTACATTATTCCAATAAATAATTAATCTCCTTCTCCTTGATTATTAAAAACTTTCAATATTCCAATAAAAAACCCAACAAACCTTTTTAATCATCTTCTCTGCTCCGTCAATATTAAAATTCTTTGCTGTAATTAATTAAAACACGCACACACGTTGAGAAAAATAAACAATTACTTCTCAAGCATAAAAAGCATATCATTAATGCCCTTTAAAACTCAGACTGACACATTAATAAAACTCCAACTACCCTAATCCTCGTTCATACACCGCCCTCGTTAATTCACCCGCACGCCTAAACTTTACATGTTGAAAGGGGTATCCCTCCCATGTTAAATGCTGCAACACATCTTTATATATGTATTACCCGCGGTGTCTGGACGAGGATTTAGCGTTTAATTAGTTGAAATATACGTATAATTATTGTACCTCTTAGCCAAGAAACGAGATAAATGTCTTCCTTCATATAATCCTTGGTTAAAATCGGACTCACTCTTTCTCTAAACTGTTCAAAATATTACATATATTATTACCAGCCTCTAAAACTGCTCTAAACCCAAACTAAAAACCTGCTTTACCTTATCCAAAATCATCTTCTGTTCAAGAGTAATGCTCGTATCAATATCAAAAGTACGTCGCCGATAATTCCCATTACTACCACAACTTACTAGGGTAAATAGGACGGAAATTGTAACAAAAATAACAGTATAACTTCCCCTTCTAGATGATAACCTTAACCTACAGTTTCCAGAAACTCCCAACATTTTACCTCAATTATTTTTCCCAATCTCTTCACAATCTCTTCCCAATGTCTAAATCTTCCTAAACTCTTAAAAAGACTGATGGATGCTGGATCCTTTTGTCCTAAAAGTTCAATAGGAAATGAAGTAAAGATCCACCATTTCCTTCCGCCTTTATTGGATAACTTTGATCATATTATTATAAATGGAGATGCTTTATTAACAACATCCGGGGAGCTGAAAGAACCAAAACCAAACCACCTTCACCATCAGTTCAGTTCATTATCATCAGTAGATCTTCCTTCGCTAGATGAATACTAATTAATTGGAGGAGGAATAGAAGATCAAGATCATTTATAGAGAGATGTTCCTTCAGGAATCAACCCAATCATCTCTATCATTTTAGAAGAGGTTTTATAATCATTTAAGTAAAGCATCCGCATCTAATCGACGACTACCACAACCTACCACACTTCCTTTGATTATGAATTATGATTATTATTCTGATAAGTTTAGTATAAACTGTCCAGAAACCAAAGAATAATTCCTTTTTCCGGTTCTAGCAATTAGATATTCTTTTTTCATCATGGCTACATCCTTCCTACTAATGCTTATGACCATCTCAATCTCAATTGTCCCAGTGCAGTAGTTAGTAAGACAAAAAATAATTATAGGAAAAAGGCTGTCAAAAAATGAAAAAATATTTCACTAATCATGAAATGTAATTTAATTCCCCTTTATTACTTCGAATGGAATTCTATTAACAGGGACAGGATAGGACTTACAACATGCAAAGGAAGGGGGCATTAAACCGGAGGGGGAATTATTCCGGGGGAAGGAATTAAAAAGGGAAATACGGTACTACCAAGGATAAAAAAAGTTTGTATTATTTCGCACAGGAAAGGAGTAGGCAGGGGATGGAAATTTAATATTTAAAATATTTCATGATCAATAAATCTTATAATTTCCCCAGAAGAATGATTTGTAATAAAAACTCTGTTCTATTTAACATTAATTTATTAAAATACCTCCTTATTTTATAAACATAATGCCATAAAAACTCCAGTCATCCCAACTTCCAACACAATTTAAATACAACTTAATCCAGTCTTGTTCCTCCAATCTGGGACGAAAGTTGATCAAGATCAATTTCCTGCGTTAAAGCTGCCAAATATTCATTCCTATTCGTTCCGTAAATCCTGATGGAGGTTAAAGTATCGGAAGTCAAGAGGGACTTGGCCGTTCGGATTATCGGCTCCATTATTCCTGGAGCTACATTTATACATAAATAATAGAATTAGAATTGACATATCTTTAATTATTCCTACGTTAATTACCCTAAAGTCCGTCCGATATGCCGCCCTCGTTAATTAACCCGCACGCCTATCCTTTACATGTTAAAAGGGGTATCTCTCCCATGTCAAACATGCTTCGACGGACGGACGGACTTTAGGGTAATTAAACCTCCATTTTTGAGGACTCTTTCTTACTATTGACAAGATATATGAGATCCGCACAAGCCGGATAATGGTCTTCGTACAACGAAATGTACTCCATAAGAAACGGAATACCTGCAAGGAAACATTTAAATAAAAACCCCATTAATTAAATCAGGAAAATATACCTCACATTCTCGAAATGAAACCCGGGTTTCTATTACAACTTTAGGGAAAGTAGGATTAAAATGCTAACATTGAATACAGCCGTGTTGGATGAGGTTGAATCCATCCAGATTTAAAATCCCGTGTCCTCGCGTGATATTCCCTTTCGACAACGCCAACTCCATTGAAGCCTGGCAAAGCTCGTCCGTCTTCTTTTTGAAAAACTGTTCTAATCTTTCCTTATTGCCGGATATTATCGCTCGTCGAATATCCGGCAACTCTATATACAAAACTGGAACATTTCCCAGGAATTAATTACAGGAATGAATCATCGCAATTGTAGGAAATAATTGTAGGAATTAATCATCGCAATTGTAGGAATTAATTGTAGGAATTAATCATCGCAATTGTAGGAATTAATTGTAGGAATTAATCATCGCAATTGTAGGAATTAATTACTTCAGAAAGTGTAGTTACAGGATGCATGAATCAAACAATATATAGGATAAGATGCACCACAAAACGGTCCTGGACCATTTATGCCTTGCAAAACGGTCCATTTATGCCTTGCAAAGACCAGGCTTTATATAACTTGTGACTTGGATAGATAACCTAAACGATAAGCTAAAGAGGCTACTTGCTGTGTATAAAGCCTAAAGAAAGAGGCTACTTGCTATGTATAAAGCCTAAAGAAAGAGGCTAC
>JAQFZX010002889.1:0-15657 GCA_034682405.1 Hydroisotoma schaefferi | reverse complement strand
GTATCCACCCTCATCAGAATGGTTTCGGACCATTTGGCTCTTTATTACTACTACTGGGGGTTTGAGGGTCCCATACCTTGGTCATGGATGTGGGACAAGACATTCCTGGCTGCTTGCAAGTTTTTAAATGGTGGACTGCATCTCTGCTCGGAATCTCATCCACATCTCCAAATCCTTTGGGTTCAAAACACACAATAAAATTATAGGAAACTCGCGACACCATTTTAATTAGATCTTTCATTATTTATAATTGGATTTAAACGGATTATGCCTAGAGAAATGAAGTAGACTTTGAAGCTTTAATTACTCTTGGGGAGTTTATAGGCGTAACCAGCATGGGTTCAAGGGTACATTGTGCCCCCTATAGTTTCTTAATGTACTCACTAGAATTCCTGAAATGTCCTATCCTTTACACGTTAAAAGGCTCCAGGGGTATCAACCCAAACCCCTCCCTATCCTTTAATGTTTTTCTACCCACTACTCGTGATTCCACCGGGTTACTTCCCAGAATAACTTTATTAAATTCAGGTTAGATAAGCCCTATTTTTACCCTATTTTTACCTATTAAATCATCCCCCGTAAAATACTTGATTTGTCCATTCCACCTTTGAAACTTGGTCCAACTAGCACGTTCAAGAATATCCTTCATCTTGGTATAAATCCCGTCCAAAGAAGACTCCCATGTTTTATTCTTCTCAGCCAACTTTTGAACCGCAACCTCATCGTCCACCACAAAATACACCACTTTATGCTCAAACTTTCTAAATCTGGACTGAGTCCTAACCTACTCCCAGATAAGAGGTTTCCTGTAATCCCCAAAGTAATAAAAAGAGGATTCAATAATGAAAAACCGATCCACCAGATCCTCCAACTCGTTTAAATGGATTTCCAACGAATCCGTATCAAGTCCTAGTTGAAGAACAACACCCACTTTGCTCGGTTCCTTTAACAATTCATTACATTCAAACCGGGAGGAGTTTGACGTGACCGGGAAGTGGGGGTGGTTCTCTGCAGGAATCGTTGAGGTTGATGGGAACCTCGGGTTCCAGGATTAGGAAGGGTGTGAGGACCTCCAGGAGTTGTTCCGTCATTTCAAAGAATCCCCTGGAATCCCCCTCTGTCCAGGCCGATTTATACCTTTCCCAAGGATAAGACCTTATCAAGTTTACAAACGAGGGGGTCCTATCTTCCTCTGCGGTTGGGTAGTCTTGCACCTTTGAATATAATGACCCTTCGAAGACCACTAGAACAATTAGCATAATGCAGACGCTAAGAGGGACCCGTTTCAGTCGACTGTTGCTCGGACTCATGGCTTTCTTATCTTAAAACTATCTATACTCTTAGCTCCAACTCAAAGATTAAAGTTTCAAATTGAGTGAACATATTCCAGAAAATGAAACGTTTATTAGCCAAATGGTATCAATCTTAATGCTAATCAGCTTTTGAGAATCTGAAAAGGATAATAGTACAATTTTAAACAAGATTCCAATCTCCAAACAATACTCCACTCATAACCAACAATATGCCATAAATGCTGTTCATAATTAAAGCTAGCTTGGTCATTCTTCATTTCGTTATGTCAAAACAATATAATATGACCTGCATTCTCAGCCAGATTCTGCACAAGTTTGCTAAATAAACTTGCACTGCAATCATGTTATTCTCTGCATGCGCAAACATGGTCAGATTCCATTCTGCTACATCACATACTCTTGATACATTCATTTATACATAGGCCCAACCACAAGGGGGTAACAGGGGGTACAAATAGCATTAAAGGATAGGAAGGGGTGCGGCTTATTGTGGGGCCTGCTCAACATCTAAAGGATAGGGCTTATCGGGAATTATGGAGGGGGTAAAAATGTACCCTCAGTGGTTGCGCCTAATAATTTAAGCACGGGGTACAAATAGCATTAAAAGATAGACAAGGGTCTGGATTATAGCGGGACCTGCTCAACATCTAAAGGATCTGGGGTTATCGGGAATTATGGAGGGGGTACAAAATGTACCCTCAGTGGTCGCGCCTATCAAATTTATTATACACACTCTTTTTTTATTAAGGAATAAAAATACGATAACCCATTTAGAGAGTAAACTGCAAAACCCTAAATCTGTATTATTTTGATAATTAGTAATTAATAAAGATATCGGTTTTACGTAACTTTTATTCAATCATAAACTACTTAAGTTACAAAATCCCTATAATAATAATAATAATAATAATAATAAACTAACTCTAACCTAACCTAACCTAACCTAGCACTTATCCTTTACCAACTCCACGTAAATGTTACAAAGATAAGGTGGAATATCCTTTACTCTTTTAAATGTAAATTAATCTGCCATGTTTACATTAGCCTAGCATTAAAGTCATATCCTGACCCAGAGTTTTGAGTCCGTGTTTACACTAAAAAAAGACGGGACTTTTGTGGATGTAATATTTGTTTTTTACATTAAATATTTCTGTACAAATTAGGGACACAACATTGCAAATAAATACCTTTACTTTTGTAGTTTATACAGACACTTCTTTAAGGCACCCATCTTCCTCACCCTCGGCAGTATGGCCAGCCATATTGGCCTTTTTTTTTTACTTAATTAAGGGTCAAAAAAGGGTCAATCGGAGGATACTTTCAACAAGGGTTCTATTCACAGGCCCTGCATAAATATTCCTGTCTAGGCTTGAATTATACACATTTTAAAATACGACTATTGTTTTGTCACCAACATTAACATTATGTTTAGTACAATTTAAAGTAAGTAAAACCTCGTAAAGGGTAAATTAACTATATTTATTGGGCATTTTAACAAGCCATTTATTAATTATCCCTTATACTTTCTACTATTTATTATTTGGCACTATTTAAATGGATGGAAACTGTAATGGTTTAGACGGTCTATAACAATTAAGATTAAATATATCCTTATCTTTAGTTTTTATAACACATAAATATTTTACTCTGCCTGCATATTCCTAGTTTTTTTATAATGGAAACTACTCTCAATTAGGTAACTTTTCCCTTTGTAGAATTATAAAATGTAACTTTGTCGTTGTTTTAATTGTAAAAAGGCCCGATATAAAACTAACTAGCCAATCTAAATTGTGATAAAACTGGAGATTCCCCTTCCTTATATCCTTAATATTTATACATGAGTTTGGAACATCTACAAATATCCGCCATGAAAGCCCCCCCAATTCTCTACAAATCCCCCTGACGGGAAATACTGCTGGTAGTGGGGTCCATGGACATGATGGGGATCATGCATATAAGAACCAAGGCTCCCCTGACCCTGCTGGAACTCCGGGGGGACTACCGGCATCCCATGATGGTGATGATGGTGGCTACCCGGGTAACTCCCGGAACTAAACAACGGCTCCGACGTCCCATTAGGATCTAGTTTCATATTGGCCAAAAGGGCCGAAGAGGCCGGGCCCCCGACCAAAGGCTCCATACCTCCTGAAGAACTCCCATGATTATGACTACTGGATGACGAGGGGGAGGAGGACTGAAGGGTCAGCGACGACCCTGCAGAAGAGGTCGACGAGGGGGAGGAGTACAGTAGGCCTTGAGCCGCGTTGCTCAGGGAACCAGTAGATCCGGTACCAGAGAAAGGGTGCGGGTGGTGGTGGTGCCCGGAGTGGTGGTGAAGAGAGTGGGAGTGGTGATGGGGGTGACCTGACCCTCCGAGGCTGCCACTGTTACTACTGTGGGTGTGGTGGTGCCTCAAGACGGCCAGGGGACTATAATGATCTCCCCAGTCCGAACTGCCCCCGCCACCCAGTATAGGGATGGGGGGAGAGGCCTCGGAGGACAGGGTCGTCCCACTTGAAATGCAGCTTGTGGAAGGGGACGTTTGACTCGGTCCTAGATGCTTCGCACTTCGTTTCATCCCTTTAGAAGTTGTTGACTCGATTTTGGGTGTGGTTGGGGGGGTCGGGGGGATTGGGGACGGGTTACTTTGAACCTCCGAGTTCGGACTGCTCTTTCCGGACGATCTAAACAAGAGAAATTAGTAGTATTTTAGCATGAAATTGAAGAAATGCATTGCTATTTAGAGGTTTTGACGGGATTTATACTGGTCATAGGCGCGGGTAATATCATTAAAGGATAGGAAGGGGTGTGGCTTATAGCAGGGCCTGCTCAACATGTAAAGGATAGGGCCTATCCGGAATCGGAGGGGGTACATTATAAAACTCCGGGGTACAAATGTACTCTCATACCCCCATTGATTGTGCCTATTCTCCTGGGGACCTTAATTGTACCTGAAAACAACGGCATTGGCCCCAGTTCCGGAGTTATTTTTATTTTCGAGATGCTTATCAATCCGTTGCTTTCTCCTCCTGGGTTGGTACTTGTAGTCGGGATGTTGACGCTTGTGCTCGCTTCGGAGACGCTCAGCCTCAAGGATAAAGGGACGCTTCTCCGTCTCGCTTAGTAATCTATAACCATAAAAAAAGAATACACATCCTTTATTTAAATCCGTATTATTTTATTTACAAGTTCTCTATCCGATAAGGAGAGGAATAAACTAAACTTACTAGCTACTTGTACCGTATGCTTAATTTGACAGTGACAACTTATTCAAAAAACGCATAAAATGGCAATTTGTTTTAAAATCCTGCCTGACCATAAGTTACCCAACCTCACCAAAGTACCGTACTTCCCGAAATAAGCCCCCCCTCTAATAATCCCCTCCCCCTATATAATGCCCCACTACTATCTTCCCATGTTCCATACTTCCATGTGGAATTTTCCCCATCTTGTCCATATTAATAGAATTAATAGAAGATTTTTCCATTAAAATATAAGTAATAATTCCCCAGGAGGGGTATTATTTCGGGCATACGGTATACCTTCTCTTTCTCTGCTTATCTTCCCTACAAAACCAAGGGTTGTTGTTGTTGTAGTAAAGTTGTTATCAGGTTGTTGAAGTTGTAGGATTAGCCGTTCTGGGAGCCGTCTTTCAGCGAGTCCCAAGGGCCCCTACCCTACCACCCTCCCTCACCATCTCATA
Organism: Hydroisotoma schaefferi; assembly: GCA_034682405.1. NCBI lineage: Eukaryota > Metazoa > Arthropoda > Collembola > Entomobryomorpha > Isotomidae > Hydroisotoma > Hydroisotoma schaefferi. The sequence goes on along the minus strand of JAQFZX010002889.1, from coordinate 10,641 downwards.
CAGAATATATTCTTTATTTTTCAAGTACCGTACCGTATAAGGGTACAAGCTATAGGGATTTATAGATTACCCTTTTATTTTATTACCCATAACTTTACAAGAAGGGGGGGGGAGGCTGTGCCTCAAGAAAACTATTAATAGGAAAGGGTTAGGAGGAAGGGGTGTGGGGGATTATTATAATTATACACTGAGTCATCTCTTCATTATTTTACAATCGGAGGAACAGTCACTATCCTTCATTAAGGAACTGTAGGATTTAGACATTACCCTAAATCCTCGCCCATATACCGCTCTCGTTAATTATGCCCAACGAACGCCTATCCTTAACATGTTAAAAGGGGTACCTCTCCCATGTTAAACATGCTTTTAAACATCGGTTTTGCATATGTAAGCCGCGGCATATGGGCGAGGGTTTAGGGTACTTTGTTTCTGAACTTGAACTAAACAGTTCCAAATTCTAATAAAAATAACTGACCCTTTGCATCAAATAAACCGTAGCCCTTTCCGATTATTACCCAACCCACAACCAAATACTAGCTTCTTCAAAAATATAAACCTTTCGAGGTAATTAATTAATTAATTACGATAAATTGTGAAATGACCTATGACCCTGAATAACCACTTGTGGTAAAAACTAGTAGAAACCTACGCAACGCTTCACTAAATCCCAGTGTTTAGCCTTAAAAACATTCAAAAACCTCATAAATGCCCACAAACTAGGGCCAAACAGTTGGGGTCATAAAAAACGACACAAAATTAGAATTAGGGATTGACAGAAGTCCAAATTCCCCGTTGCAGTTTCAGTAATCAATAATAAACTGACGAGAGTTTACTAACGCTTAAACTATACGCCAACCTTATGGAGTAATAAAACCTCCCATCCTTGTAAATGTTTGACAACCGTTTGAAGGTGTTAATAGTCAAAGGTGTTTTACGGGACAGATCCCTCTAAACTGAGAAAGATATTGACAAATTACTCGTCCGGGTAACGCAATACCCGCATCACTACACCCGTATCCTCCTATCCGCATCCAACTTACAGGGGGAATTTAAAGCTACGACACAGCTAAAACACCGGAAAGAATCAGGGTTAAAACCCCGGAGTGACTATTTCAGTATTTTAAAAAAGTCCATTAAAACAGAGGATTAAATTACCCTATTTCCATTGAAATAACTGCCTCAAAAAATACAAAAAAATTACCCTTTCCCCCCTCAAGATTTAGGTAACGTAAAAAGAGTAACTCCCCCAGGGTAAGTAAACCCGGATCTACGTTATGTCATTTGTTATTTTACGTCTCATCCTCCCCAAACCAAAGCCCAGCCCATTCCTATATATTTCTAACAATTTACCTTCTCAGACTTTCATTTTATTTTTTGTATATTTGTCTTTTCCAAACTCTTTAAAATCTTATCCTTTTTTCATGTCTTGTTCTTTAAGAGTTTTGTGGTATTATTATCACTCCAGTTATACATTCTAAACAGCTCTGCACCATCCATCTCTACAGCTCTATCCTACAGCTCTAAACAACTCTGAATAATACATCTACACCGGGTTATTGGGAAATTTTAACCACTAAAAAAACCCCAAAAAGTATAGAAATATGTGAGCTAAACTACCCGTAATAAAAGGACTGAGCTCTGCTAACCATCTTTAAACAACTTTTTAAATCTCTCTCTCTCTCCGTTTCCAAAAAAAACCCGTATAAATATAAAAGTGTCTGACAGAGACGTTAAAAAATCCTAGAGTAGCAGCCTCTCATAAAAAAACCCAGAGTTTTGTTGGGTTTACTAAATATTAAATTAAGAACTGATGATTGGGGATAGTTAATGTAATTTGGGCAGAGGCTGCTCTTCTGCTCCTTCTCAATCTTCACTTTACAACTCCTTCATAATCTTAATCTCCAAAATACTAAATAAAACCTATACTAACTTGTACAATCATCTTGGGCTACTGTTACTATCTTGTATATTCCATATTCACCTATTTTTTACTTCCATTTCCCTACTTAATACTTTTAGTATCAATCATCCAGAATTAATTATATCCCTTCCTCTTCTAAAATATCCATTAATTAAACACCCTAGCTTCCACATATCATTTCAATCCAATCCGGAATAACACAAATAAAGTTCCATAAGAAAAGTATAATATCATTGGAATTAATTTGGGAACTATGCCAGACTCCTGTTTTAAAAAGAGTCATTTTACTAAGACATTATGGACTAACTAACTAGCTGAAAAAGCTCATGAAGCTCCTTTTAGGTGGTCAAAATCCCGTAAACTTCTCCAAAGTTTTTAATTTCTTAAATACATATTTTGCAGCAAATATACCCGTTAATACTTTAGCCATTTGGAGGTAGCCGGTCGTATCAGAATAAGCTGACCTGTACCTCTACCAACCAACAGAGCACAGACAGACAGTGACCAAATTGACCTTAAATTCCCAAAAAAGAAGGACCCAAAAAATAAACCAACTACGAATCCTACTTACTTGTCCCTTCCTCTCTCTCTCTCCTGTCATTTCCCAAAACCCATCAATAATTCCTTAAGAAGAACTAACTCCTGTCCCATTGTTTTAACTGTAGTTAATTCCGTGTAAATTATTGATGAGCGTGAAGCAAATTCCCAGGATGACCCCCCTTCGATCCCAAGTTGACCTTTTTGCGTAAACCGAACCTCTCATTCCCAGAACCACCGACCTCCCTTTGTCTTAACAACCATTTAGGTATTAGTTGGGCTTAAAAACATTAGTTGCTGACTCATACACTATCCCCATTCTTGGACGTATTAAAATATTAAACCCATGTAAAGTGAGGGACACAAGGAAATACGCATTCTACTTCTTGTTGTTGGGACTCTATTCAATAAATCCCTCTCATCCCTCTCCATTAGTAGTAGTTAAGAAAGTCTATTTGGAATTGGAAAGAATAGCCATCCATTTCATCCAATTTTTACATCATCAAAATAATATCTGAATTATCTTGCTAATTGTTCCATACTTTTCACTCATCTCCATCACACATTCTCTTTCATTCTTATGAAATATTTATATAGCTTAATCTATCTACCTAACCATCCTACGCTAAATAAAGTTAGTTATTAAAAGTCGCATCAACTTGTACATTTTAAAAATGAGCTTTCTCTACACGAGAGTTTTACTAAAAGTAAGTGGTCTCAATCTTCCTCCATCCATCCATCCATATCCTCAACAAAATACTACTCACTTTACCATCATTTATTAAAAAACTCACAGCCAGGCACAAAAATCATCTTGTAAAACAATACCAAAAAATACAGAACTTCTTTACTAAAAATCCCATCAATCTACTGTCTACTCTCCTCTCTTCTCCTATTTATTCTAATCTATCTAACCCTTTACTTACTCAAACTCGTCTCTCTTCCATATCATTTCTTCACTAAAATCCTAAAATCCTAGATATATAAGGGACTCACAATATAATAATCCACAGACTGCTAAAGTACCAAGGCAGGGACTCACTACTATAGCCTTTCAGAGGCAAAAAAGTGAGACACTTGAGCAACACTTTGGAATGGGTGTGGTTGGTGGTTCGTAAGGCAGGATGACCATCCATCCCTATTTACTTTTTATTATTAACTTAGAACAAGCCCTACATACCTACTTTATAATTCTGTATGTATTACAACTTGATGATAGACTCGACACGGTTGTTTTTGTCCCAAAGTTAAAACTCAGTTTGAGGTTCATTCATAAAAGTTTTAACGGGCCCTTCTTCTTAGACTAGAAGCTATAGAAGTTAGAAGAGTGGTTCAAAATGAGATGGAAGTGCCCACCCCTTTTGCCCTCCAACAATAACTATTTAGAGATATGACACTTGACCTTTGGTCTAACCTACCTACCTACCTACATACCTACCTACCTATCCTTACTAACTAACTAACCTATACAGATATCCATCCCTTTTAAGTACCGATAGCTTCTCACTTTACTAGCGTCTCCCTAAAGAGCTGTAAAAGTGTCCTTAAATGTTATAAAATGCCCATTTTTATTACAGGATCATACCCCTTCTTCTTGCAGGGTTATTATTGAGTCATTCAACAAGTTGCATCTATTTTTATAAATCCCTTCAAACTCCCTAGATACTCCTCCTGTTTAATAATCCTATTTTTATTAACGTGTCTCTATTTACTTTTGACCTGAAGGAGGCCCGAGTGTCAACTTTGTAGGCTTATCCTCCCCTTCTTATCCACCTCTAATTCTAATCATGTAGAAAAGCACACACGTCTTCATAATTTGTGTGAACAGGAACAGGAACAAGGATGAGTATGTGGATTAACCTTATCTACTTATCTTTATGGAGGGAAACACTACCCGTTTTTTAAGCTGATAAAGACCTGCATTATTGATCCAGCACAAGTTATTGATTTTATTGAAACGGGAGTTATCTTTATATTAAACAAAATGTGTTATCATTGGACAAACTTCCTTGAGCCGACCAGCAGAACCAACTACACGTTGAGAAAAGGTTGAGACTTTAGCTACATTTTGAAACATTTATGAACCAAATGAGGTTATGTTCATTCCGGTTTTATTTTTACCAAGTTTAAACTTATTTTCTAAGCTTGACTTGCTTTAAATAATTTAAAATTATATCTCATCAATTGGTCCACCATCACCGTTTAGTTAAATAAATTCATCCACCCCTTCACCAGAATCCATTTATTCTTCTTTAGCTTTTAAAAACAAGGTTAGATCCCATCCGAACATTCTCGCCGTATTTCCGGAAATTACTCCCCTGGGGAGTTTGCTCTAAAGTTTTGACATGGACAAGATATGGCGAATTTACATTTTTATTATGGAAGGTAGAGGAGTTATTCCGGGGAGCAGTAATGCTCTCCATGGGGGGACTAATTTCCGGAAATACGGTAATCGTCTACAGATATTGGCTAAGAACTTTTAGAAACTTCATTACCAGAAAAGCAAATATTATTATTACTTTGCGAAATCCAACACCCTTCCACTTTCCAACCCAACGACCAAGATAACTACATATCCTACCCTTTCTGCCGAAAAGCCATCAAGTTACTTATTAGCTTCCAATAAGTTTACAAAAGGGATCTACACAAACTAACTACAAAATTGTTAACAACTTCCGAGTCAACAGACCCTTAAAAACTCTCCAAATCTGCTAAAATTAAAACACTCCAAAAAGCCCCAAATCCTCATCTTCCTTCCTTCATAAACTAAACTACAAAGAATAGAATCAACTCTCATTCACAATTAGTCTCAACTAGTTTCAATACTCCCGACTCTTCTAATCCTATTAACTTAACGACTACTTGACTTACCCGAACCTTGACCTCATCAAAAGTAGTTCTGGGTCAAAGGTTAACCCTAAAATGCTTTCATTTGAAACCCCAAAGTCGGACCAAAAGTTGTTTCAAATCCCCCGAAAACCCCATGACACCTACGATTAAAACCATAACCTCAAAACTGAGTCAGTCATACTCATAATGCTGTCCAAGTCCAGTATTATTTATACTCTAACTCTAAACTTATACTTATACATCAAAATGATAAGGATTTAATGATGGAGATGCTAATAAATAATATCTGCGACTCAAGAAGTGGGCTGCCACGCGGGTCAGTAGCTCTTTACTCCATTCAATCCACTTGCTTCAGAGTCATTCCACATTATCAATACATTTTTTACCAACAAAACTGCGTCCAACACAGAACCTCCAAACCCTCGCCTGCACCCCGCGGGGAGTAGACTTAACCCTGCAAGCAATCCAGCATCCCTCTATTGAGTGCGGGTTAAAAGTTGGAGTAAAGTAGGATTTAATGTAGAATTGCCACAAGATTATTAAGGGGATGGGAGGAGGATTAACAAAAAACGTAAATAGATAAGCCCAAGAATGAGCTAATCTTAGTGGAGATGATAAACTACGTCTTAGTAATAATTAAATTATCCATCAAACAAACCTGCTCCACACTTCCCTTAACATTGCACAACCAAAATTAGTGACGTGTATTTTAAACACAACCTTCCTAAATATTTTTTCAACCTTCATCCTCTCTTTTTTTGCTATTTATTTTTGTCAAAGTTCTTCCCCAATTTTAATACCGAATCAATTATCACAATATTAATTAATAAACATGTAATACTTTCTACCAAAAGCTTTATCCCAATAACCATTAGTTTCTACAATTAATTCCGCAAGGATTTCTTTACAAATAGTCTGCAAAATCTTCAGAAAAGTTTACTTATCCTGCTGCACATTTTAAAAACTAACTGTACGTAATTAATAACTCTTTAAAAACTATTTGGTATTAATTAAGGGATGAAATGTAAGATAGAAAGGGGATAAACTAGAGTCTCTTTCTTACCTCCATAACTTGCCCAAACTTTTGCTCAACTCTGCATTATGTAGTTGAGGATATTGTTCAGCCAACCGTCTCCTAGCCGCTTTAGCCCAAACCATAAATGCATTCATGGGTCTTTTTACATGTCCATTCCCTGGATTTAACTGTGTAGATCTACAATCATTATCAAAAAGAATATCAAACTTCAAATTCATTAAAAAATAATAACAATATCTCCAAAAAAAATTATCATCCCTTAACTAACTCACAAGATACCCAGTCTCATCTTCCCCAAAATGAGAAAGCCAGAACTTTCTCCCCATAATAATTCCTCCTACCGTACATCCCGTCATAATTCCTCCCCCGTTTTAATTCCCCCTAATCAATCCTTCCATGTTAAAAGTACAAATTATCCCTATCATTTCCATGTTAATAGTATTCCCAATAAAGCTCCAGGGGAATTACACCAAGAAATACAATAACTCCCAAAAACCATTTCTTTCTCTTATCCCAAATCCCCAATTAATTCCTCCCACCAATCCAATTCCCAATTGACTAACAACCCAAACCTTAAGTAGAAAGTGTCACTTTGTTTATTTTACATTTTAATACAAAAAATCCCAAAACAAAGCCCACCCTTTCTTCTCTACCCAAACTCAAGAAGTCTCAATGAAGTTATGCAAAACAAGACTCTCTATTATATTAAATATTCATCCCAATAACAACATCGTCCCCACCAAAAAAAAACAGCTCCAGGTTTCCCAATAAAATCCTGGTCACCCCCAATAAGAACAGGATGGCTAATTAAGATTAGTAAAAACAGGTAAAGAAAGTGTAGAATCTCTGCTCAAGACTCACTTCTTTGTATTGGAGACAATGGACCAGTCATAACCCTGTAATACTTTTGCAGCCGCCTTATCAATCTCCGCAAGATTATCCTCCTCAGCCCCACCTCCTCCCCCACACAACCCAACCATCTTATCCATCAGATAACCACTTATCTACTCACTAATTAATTAACCCTAAATAATCACAACCAACAACCAAATCCCTTGTTCCCTAATCTTTTACTTTCTTGGATACAAACTAACTACCACACATTTATTCAGCTCCTCACTTCCAACACCAACACTTCTAAACTCATACGAGATAAACCAATGAATTAAACTTTAAGTTTATATTAATAATAATTACTACCAAAAAATGTAATTATCAGCCCTTGAACTCTTTACCAAAAAGTCTAAAGAGTTTCGGGATGAAGCCTGCTTTTGCAGATTTTAATATACCTAATAAATAATATACGAACGATTCGCTAGGATTATTTAATTTATTATTTATTGAATTATCTCTGGTTTATACAGTGTAGTTATGTGATGATGATTGTGGTAGAGAAGGTTCTGAATGAATGAGAGTTATTCTTATGAGATAACTTTACCAACTACTACTACTACTACTACTATTCCCTTACTAACATCCACTTTATTTAAGAACAAGATAAGACAGCAGAGGTTAGAATACTACTAAGATTACCAGCCTCTTCCCTTCTTTCTTGAGACTTTTGGGCCAACAAGAAACGGATGATGTTTGGTTGGAGAAAAAGGATCAAAAGTTACTTTAGTTTAGACCAACTCTACTACTACTCTCTTCTTCTTCAAAGTTTAAGATGGGTGATGGTTTTGTGGAACTTAATCCTGTACATGTCATCAGTTTATGAGTACCAAAAGGTTTGGGATATGCTAGCTAGGGATGGCTGGATTAACCAACATATCATCCTGATAAACAATTTAACAACACACACTTAGTTACTACTTAGATACATGGGGGAATTTCCTCAGGGGGAATTTTAATTAGAATTTGGAATTTTTTTGGATTTTCATCCCCTTCCAAACTACCCTTTTTGAAATGCAGATTTCACTTTAAACTTTGGGTGTACTTTAAAATAAGTAAATGTACATTTATTCAATAAACCATCAGCATTTTTATCAACTAAATTAAGGTTTAGCTTACAATTCGTCTAGAAAAGTATCTATTTACTGGAATACTGACCCGGGCCACTATTCGGGAGGGGCTACTAATATTTTTATTATAAAGTTTACATTTATAAACGGAACATTACAGCGAGTGCGGTGAATGCTCCACTCCAAGCTTATTATTCGAGAGGGGCTAAACTATTAAATGATCTCGAACTTGAAATGGGGGCAACTATTCGGAAGGGAGGGGGGCCACTATTTGAGACACTACGGTATTTATTTCCATAGCCCAAAAAACTATAAAATCTCGGATGTTTTGTTATCTTCCCCCTTATCTCGATTCTCGACATAAGCGAGCAATGGGATAATTATATCATATTTATTATTAGATATCCCTCGGAAAAATATCCCTTATCAAAAGTTAATTTTTTTTAGTCCATCCATGCTTGTCCTCTTTATTTATCCTGACTAACACAAATTCCTTAACCAAGCTTCCCTCTACTTATCCACAAACCTGATAAGCACACAGAATAATTAAACAAAAGAAGCTTTTAAAAAGGGGTAAACTTCTTGACCCAAAAAAACTTGAAACTCTGCATTTATTTTGAACAAACCAAGCCAACCAACCTATTGCGAACTTGTACTTTTATTTAACGTTTATTTAAAATGCAGTAATTTAATAAATTCAATAAAACTGATGACAATTTCCTCCTTGCTGCGTGTTGCATTTTTATAGATAAACTCCATCCCATTTATTACATAACTTACGTAGCAAAAAAAGATAGGTCCAGCAGGTCAACGTTAAGCTAACTCTTGATAAGACTCTTCCCTTTATCAACAAATCCATTTTTATACAGCCAATAAAAATAATATATCCCATCATTCCAAGAGGTTTATTCATTATAAAAAATCTCCGCAGTAAAAGTTTCAATCATTCTGTGGAGAAACCTACCAGGGATTATTTTTATAAAGGGTGTAGCTTGAAATAATAATATTACAAGTAGGAATATCTCTGACCAACACCCCAAACTTTATTTATTTAATCCTTACGGAACTCTGCCAATTCTATTCCACTTTTAGGGTTTCTAGGAGGGCATTTCAGGGTATTTTAGCCCTATAAAGGTAAGGATAAACCTTACAAATCTATCTAATTACAAACAGGTAAAAATGAAAGCCCTTTCGACCACTTATTACAAAGCAAAACGGGGATAAGGTGATGTTTAGCTTTACAAACATAGAGGAGGCGTGATTATTATTGGAAATGCCCCATTAAATAATCAATTAGGACACCTCGTTCGTTCGATCTCATAACATTACTTATTACAAGTAGTAGTAGTACAACAATGATCCTGATCCTGATCTTGATCCCTCCCTAATCCAATTAAAGTAATAAAGAAAGGGATACAAGAAACGAGGTAGACTACACAGTCAACGGAATCTAATCTATTATCTAATCCTATCTAATAAAAGGTCAATAAAAAGGGATCAATCAACATTTCCAGTCTTTAACCTTCTTATCTCCTTCATATCTCTACTCTTCTTCTGTCTTGTATGTATTTATTTATGGATGGGAGGAATGAATGAATCTCGGTTGGAGGAAATTGTTGGTGGGATAAGAAAAGGTGGTGAAAGAGGAGATGGAGAGAAACCTTAACTTGCCTAAACTAACGTTAGATTTTAGATATTTTAATATTCTCCCATACACATCCCCGTTCGCCCTCGTCGCTTCGCTCGTCGGCAAATCATCAAACGAACATCCGCCAATGTAAACATTAACCAACATTTTTGCCAATTCATTCTAATATTTCTATACTTTTCCTCAACCAATCCACACAGCCAATATCATAGTCCAACTAGAAGACCAACTATGTGGAAATATATTGCAGTAGTTGTACTTTCAAAGTAGACGTAGGATAAAGAGCTAGTAGTAGTAGTAGTATCAGAAGTAGTGGTAGTAGTAGTAGTTGTAGTAATAGCAGTGATAGTAATAGTAGTAGTAGTAGTATCAGAAGTAGTAGTAGTAGAAGTAGTAGTAGTAGTAGCAGTAGTAGTAGTGTAGTAGTAGTAGTATCAGAAGTAGTAGTAGTAGAAGTAGTAGTAGTAGTAGCAGTAGCAGTAGCAGTAGTAGTAGTGTAGTAGTAGTAGTAGTAGTAATAGTAGTAGTAGTAGTAGTAGTAGCATCAGTAGTAGTGGTAGTAGTAGTAGTAGTAGTAGTAGTAGTAGCATCAGTAGTAGTGGTAGTAGTAGTAGTAGCATCAGTAGTAGTAGTAGTAGTAGTAGTAGTAGCATCAGTTCAGTAGTAGTAGTAGCAGTAGCAGCAGTAG
>JAQFZX010002888.1:0-15661 GCA_034682405.1 Hydroisotoma schaefferi | reverse complement strand
ATTTAAAGCGTAATGGTTCTACCTTCCTACGCCGAGACGATAAAAAAAACCATGACCACAAAAGTTTAGCTACCTTGGTTTATATTAGGTATATTAATTAAGACTAATAATAGCTATCCGAAAGTCAGGAGTAAATGAGAAAAATGTAAAAATGTAAAATCAGTATTACTGAAAATATACAATAATTGTACTAATAAAACTAATCGCATTCAAACAAAAATTAATCTTTAGTAAATCTCCTTGTGCTATCTCTACAAAATGTTTTTGTACCTCTATCTATCATTTCCTGTTACGTTGTGTTTGTAAGACTGAAAGTTGGTTAGGTTTTTCAGACACAAATGTGCTGTGAATAATACTTTCCCAAACTCAAAAGAAATTCTTTTACCATATTATTTGAAAGTAATACTAAATAAATAGCACATACATATTGCATCACAAACGTTGCATTGAGGATGGCCAAATTTCAGTTAGTTCAATATCACCGCTTTCTTGGAACATTTTACTGTTCGATTCCATTCCATGTTACACTGTCCCATAGTTCATTAACAATAAATGGATAAAAAGGAAGGCTCAATGCGATGTAATAGAAAACCAGCAAAAAGAAGAGGAAATGGTATGGGTGTTTGCATTGGAATTGCCCTTTTTACATGATACTGTTCTAAATAAACAGCCCTCACTGCCATGGTCGCAGATAATAGAATTCTCCCATAAAACCTCTGCTCTCTGCACTAAAGAGGTCCGAACAATTTTCCTAAACGTCCATGCAGGAAGAAATGGATAAAAGAGCTTTCTCTGCATTCAAGCAATCAACGGAGGTAATAAGTGAAAGAAATTATATGAAAGTTTTACAGCTTAATTTGAATATTTACTGCGGAAGTAGGATGATATCCTATTTTCTGAGCTAAGACAACTTCTATAATAGAAGTCAACTGAGCTGAGAATAGAATATAAGTACCATTCCTTATCGCTGAGCCTACAGAGAGAAAGGCTGAGGTGAAGTAAGGGATATAGAGGACTTTAATGTCACCTGCTTAAGCAAGAATAAGAAATCTGAAAAGAATCCAGAATATCATAAATACAAGATCTCCAAAGTAAATCATGTAAGAAACTAATGTTTTTATCCATATTATAGCCATGTGAACCTGCTGCAACACATACTCAACTGGTACAAAACAACAACCTAACAGGACTTACCTATGAAGCATTAGAAAGCCTTATGCATAAACTAAGATGCATAAAAAAAACTACTACAGTATTCTAAACTCCGCCCCACTCTAAAACGAACCGAAGCAGAGGCCCTTCAATTCCAGAAAATGTCTCAAACTTCCTTCCTGTCGGTTCCGTGTCCGCCATGCCATGATGCGGGAGTAAAAACTCTCTTTTATCTTTACTTTACCTCACGCAATCCGATTTTACTTTACGACGGGTTTGTGTTCAAACAGTGCTGTACTTTATACGCATGAAACGCATGCAGCTTTGCCTACTTCAAGATAAAAATACAATTGTGAGTCAGTATAGAGAAATAAATCTATGAAAGTCGCGTAAGTACACTCATCCACCCAGTACAAAAAGCATAACTTCATTAAATGACGAAGAGTCAGTGCATAATACGTATTGTTGTGTATTTAAAAATTAAAATATCAGATGTTACGTACAGTAAATTACAATTTTATGGCCTAATTTTCAATTAAGACTTTAAAGGATGGTTGCATTATAAATACTTTGCTAGAAGATGCGTTATGTTGAAGTTATGATTATTATCGTATGCAATATTTTACTCTACGATCAATAATAGAATGACAGTCAATAAGGTAAGGCAAGAGTTTACGAAGAAAAAGAAAGCGAAATTGAAATTAAATCGGCATAAATTTAGTAGTTAAACACGACATGACAAGTAATCAAAGTTTAGTTTTTGAAATTGTATTCTATAAAGTTTAAGTTAAAGCACGAACCCACTATACCTATAAACATACAGAGCAGTAGACTTATTTTTTGTTTCTAGTGTTTGCTTTTTGGAAACACTAAGTCCTCAACAACTTGAATTTTACACCAAATTAAATTTCATGGAATCCTCCTCCAACTTCACTCTCAATGAACTAAAGCAAGGCATTTAAAAAATCTCAATCCTTCTGTTTAGTTTGTTTCCTACAATGTTGGTTTTGCCGACAGAGTAACGATTGTAAAGAAAGAGCTACACTCACTTCAATTTCACACACTTAGAACCGTCTTATACAACTATGCAATAGTTCTAGAAGAATGAGAAAAAACAGTCAGTACAAAGTATAAGTGAAGTAAGAAGCTGAAAGGTTTATGGCTGCAGTTTCTAAGCAGCTACTTCTGTTTAGTTTTATTTCGTGTAATATAATGTTATTGTGTTATACCATGTGTATTTGCCAATGCTCTTGCTTTATTTATGCTTGTGAGTTCAAAAGGATACTTTAAAAAAGGAACTAGGGGTCCTAAACCCTTTTCTTGGCCGAAAACCTATTTCTGGTAAAATGTAGCTTTTTACCAAAAATCTAACCAGCTTTCAAAGTTTTGCAACATATTCTAGTTCTGTAGAAACTTAGGTACGTTAGATGAAATGCACATAATATAAGAAAAATACACAACCTTCACCCTTGTGTAATCATACACATTTTACTCAACTTGGGCTCACTTCCACATTCATTCTCAAAAGGGCCCTTCGTAAAATAAAAATTCCCAGCACATAAAACTAAGACGTACCAAAAAGTAGGAGCAATAACAAATGCAGCTACAAGGTAGACTTTTGTGTATTGTTACGTGCATATGTTGTATGCATGAGATAATACAATTATCTGCTTTCAACTTCAACAATATAGTTAGCTACAGGCCTAGCTTTTTAAAGACGGCGAAAGTACAGTACAGTAATGTGTAAAAGTATAGTACGATGTAATATGCATTACATAGCCAAGAAAGTATGTTTAGAGCGAAGAAGTAGGAAATTCTAGGGAGGAAACGCAAGTAAATCTAAAGACAAATCTTGATCTTATGTCTTCTGTTTTTACCATCGAGGAATCTTTCAAGAAGAGTTAGGAGCTTAGAAAATACAAAAAATCCTTTTGGAACGATGGTTCACAACCGACCAACGAATAAGTAAGTAAACCTTTATCGAAGCCATTGCATGTACAGTGTCGTGTATACATATTTGAGTTGAACAGAAAAGCGCAATACCATTACCTTCTAGTTTGCTGGGGAAGTGTGGAGTCAAAATAAAACTGTGCAGATGAAGTTTTAGTACAGAGAGCATGTATAACCCTTACGGGCACTAGGAAGGCATATAACAACAACGTATTTATCATTGTATGTACAAGCGTAAACGTAAGATAATTCATGTACTCATGGCCAAACTGAATTCGATAGAATGCACACAAATAACTATTCGGGTTAATCCTTGTTTTGCAAAACCGTCATTTAACACTCCAATAACTCTCTGAGAGAAAATAAAAGCAAGTTTAAGAACAAATCTAATCTTTTTTCTGAGCCACGCTCAAGAAATAATTGTCAGTTGGCTTGTAGAGTTTAAGATCGCGATCCAAACAGAAACATTAGGCCTTAACCAGTTTGGTCAATGAAGCACAGTGTCTCGATTTTAGATAAATGTATCTATGCACAGTACTGGATACATAATATAGTACACTACAGTGTGAAGCTAACATCAAAATTTTCCTAAATCAGCTTTAAACCAAACCTGATTTGTTCCCGGTAGTAAAATAAGGTTCTAAAAACCTCACATGAGATGCAAACCTGTCGAATTTACATGAAATTAAGTTAGCATCAAATGAACAGCAGGGTAGTAGTTAAGTAGTTGTAGCATATACACTGCTTAGAGTAAATCGTCTTCATCAGACAGTTTAGTACACAGCTACAAAAGGGAAGTTAGGCTGATAAAGAGAACTTTATTAGAATTAACCTACGAAAGCTTCTGTCTACCTAATAAAACTCTTGTCAACCTTCAAGAAAGATAAACGAATTGAAAGATCCTAAGATCTCTTTTATCCAACAAATAGTAAACATGCCTCTCTTCGTCTCTGAAAGTATCCCATCCCGTTTTTTACTCCCAAACCAGGGGAAGTATTGGCTCCCACTATATATTGCACTGCTTAAGAGATAACTACTATAAACACTCATTTTACTGTAGTTTATTCACCATGCTTAATAATACCATTATTAACTGTACCTACATGTAAAAAACAGATGTGCCTCTTAGTATTTTCCCATGCTGCTCCTATTCTGCGTTCTTTATCTAAACTACTAACAAAACTTTCCAATAAATATACTACAAAGATGCATTACAAGCTAATCATCCAAAGGGATAGGAACTGGTATATTTATTACTTTAGTTTCTTGTAGGTCTAGCGTGGCTATACTTAATGTAAATTATTATAGTATATCATACATATATTTTGTTATTTATTTAAAACTCAAAAAAGCCCCGTAGGACTTTCACCCATGGAGCCAGTCAATCACATCCATTGTATAATTGTAAAGGAATGAAATCTGATTATATATTTTCTAAGATGTGAGGCATTGGCTCTGATTATTTGATACTTTATTTATATTACTAAATTAAATTAATCATGCATGCTATCTTATTCATAACATGCAATTTATTTAACCTTCTAGAACCATATTCCGGCTCATAAACATTGTCAGCAGTTCCTCTCTGAGTTCACTGTACTCCTGCCTGCCTAGTCTTTGTATCTAAAATTAGGCATAGATCTTTTTTCTGAAAATTCTGTTAATTTTATCCATAAGTAAGCCTGCTTGTATTCTACATTCACTTATCATATGCCAGATCGAATTCTCGCCTATTTCAGGATGATTTCTTCTCATCAAATGCAAACTTATTGTCCTTGTATGCTACATAATTGGAACCCAGTCTGACCTGGGCTATGAGACGTCGGTGCCTTCAGGAATAACCAAGCTCCAAGTACGGTGCATGTGTCGGTGAAGAGTTCAAAAAATTCCATAATTTACTGTAATAATGAGCGGGGTCAAGTTCTAGTACCGCGTCTTTGTCCTTTTTCCACAACCATTCTGAAATTTGCTTTATGATATTATTACGGTTATTCTCTTTCGACTGAATACTTAATGCACATTTTTCAACTACACCTCTGAGCTGCGTGTACTAGTTTCTCTTTATATTGCGTGGTTCTATCTCATCGTTTCTTATTGTTTTGGGTATCTGTATTGCCCATACTATAAAAGTAATGTCTGGTTTATGACTGATGCTTGTACACTAACTCTACCCGTTTCTAATCTGGTTAAAAAACTAGGTGTATTCCAGGAAAGTCCAAGAACTTTGCTGAAAAAAGTCGACTTAATACCTTCCATTTTATCTAGGTGCCTAAGCCCCCAGACAGCACTACAATACAGTAGATTGGTTCCTACACAGGAGTCAAATAACTTGCTAGAACTAGATATGAATTGTGTCCGTTCTTCCTTTTTTAAGAATGCTTAGAACTTTTCCCATATTTGCCCTTGCACTTGCTTTCCATACTTTAACTGCTTTACTAAATAATCCAAAAGTGCACTCAAGTAGACATGCTCATTCACTATTTCGATTGGTTCAGCATTAAAAAAAGAATCTATCAGCCTTGCCCATTTTCTAAAACCATAATCTTGGTTTTAGCCAAGTTGATTTTTAGTTCTAATGTTTCAAAATATTTGGTAAGAACAAGAATTTTCCTTCTCATTTCTAACGCAGTAGCCAAGACAACCGTGTCATCTGCGTAAAGTGGTATATTAATCTCAAGGTCCTGAACTCCCGTTCGTCGTCATGGAGTTTTTTAGTTTCAGGGCGAGGGAAGTTCAGGAACTTGATTAATCTGAAATTTGTTGAATTTAATTCCTCTGAATTTTTGCAGTTGTGCTTCTTTATCTGATATAAATAAGCTAAACAGCAACGGGCTGAAATTATCTCCTTGCAAAAGGCCTTCGGTGATTTTAATCTTTTCTGAGGTTGTATTACCTAATATCAGCTTCATATTTGCTCGGTCGTAGAGAAAACCCAATACGTTGATGATTTTTGTACTTTCCTATACTATGCAACTTCCATAATTTATTTCATACATATAACTAACCAAGTAGACGACGATAGTCCCTACATCTCTCACTTAAAGTCTTCAGAAACCGGAGTATTCAGGCTCAGATGCTCTTTGTAGCTTGGACCTCGTACAAGAGCGTAAGTATCATCTCCTTAACTTGTTCTCCTTACAAAGTAAAAACTAAACAAGAAATCTGCCAAAACCATGCTGAACACCCATTCATAAGAACCCTTCCTTTCTACAACTTGCTGTCAAAATAGAAGCAGCTCAAGTAGGCGTTTTCATTATCACCATTCGTCGAACTAGACAGAGACTTCGGAGATTTCTTCTCAAATTAGTGTCTTGTATATATTTCAACTTCCTAGCTGCAGTACATATTCCTAAGCCATTTACTATTTTACTAACAACAACCGCATCTTTTCGTATTACGAGTACTAGTAGTAATTTTAATAGTACTTCTTAGTAGTAAAGAATAAAAGTTCTTTGATAGCCAAAAGAGTAAGTTAAGTAGAAGTAGTAATAGTGTAGTTAGGATGGTGGTGTGCCTTAGAGAGAAACAGAGACGAATAGAACCCATTCATTTCATTCAAAAGCAGAGAGAACGCTTTATTTTTTACAACTTCACGTAAGTCAGAGAGCGAAGGAAACGCAACGCAGCATACGAGGGTAGAGGTACGTTGAATGTAGTTTTCGTCGTAATATAAATGTGTAAGATTTCGTTCTACTTTTTGTGGGCTTCTACTACTAGAAATACTACTACTTTTACTTCACTGTGTAGTTGTAGTTGTAGGAACTTGGTAGTAAAAACTGTAAACTCCATTATACATACTCACTACTTCCTACTACCACTACAACTAGTAGCACCGTCGAATTTTGCCAAGCAGCGTAAGAACGAACCGGGCATCACGTATTTTTATGGGAACTTACTTCCTCTGTGTTATAGAGGTAACCTGCTAAACGATGTTCAGTTAATTCAGATCTACGTACATAATATAATATAATGTGTACACCTGTACTGTACGGGTAATGGTACTATAGATATTCGGAACTTTACTCTGGAGAAACAACTTACTATCAATGCTCAGAATAGTTTTTAAAACTTTAAGAGCCTCCGGCACCAACGAGATGACCACAGCTTTCTTGGGTGATTTATAATCACTTTAGATATAGCTGTATATGAAGTTGTGGATTGTCGAAAATAAAGTTTAGATAAATATGGTATGTTCGCGTCAACATTTTGGAGCTGTGTTAAGTATGCATCGAATCCATGTGTGGGTTTATAAAGATTCAACCTGCTCATACAAAATTTACTTAGCCAGAGAATGCTTATGGCCTGATTATTTTTCAAAGCATTTGGAACCGGGATATTGGTATTACTATTGTACGAAAATGAGTCACCGATAAGTTTGATAGTGTTAGTTAATGAGCTTTTATACCTAAGGGACATTGAGTGGGTACATTTTTATGCAATCATAATATTAACAAGAAATACATAATTACTAGTATCGAGTCCTTTTCCTGTGCGGTATGTGAGTGTTTCACTATAAAAAAAACTAAAGGTATGTATTTTAATAAATACACATACTATTAGTACAGACGTTTCTTCATTGTATAAGAGAGAACTAAGCACAAAGACGAAAGCCAAGTTTGAAAAGAAGTACTGCTATACTAGGAATGTATTGGGCAAAGAATCTGGCCAAGCCAAAAATTTATACACGAGGGAAACGAGAAGAAATAAACAGTTTGATGGAAGCCGAAAGTTTACTTTTGGACATGGAACGGGAACGTAATGTTGAGTTTCTAAGACCCTGTGCAAAAAATTATTCATATACCAGCCTAATAGAAATGGAGGAATGAAATGAAATTTGACATCAGGTTGGATATAATACAATCTTGAATTTTAGCAAAAGGGAATACCAAGAGTTGAATATTTTCATGAACCAAACACGCGGTTGTCGCCCCATACAACTTTTTATTAAGAAAAAGATTCCTTATACTTACAATTACGTAAGTATAAAATACTAACAATTTTCCTAAAACTAAATTCTAGATTTGATGAATAACGGTACTACTAAACCAATTTGGATTTTGGAACCAGCATTCGGCAATAGAAAGTATAGCTATTCTGGCCATGGTTTCATAAGAAGAAATAGGACCCCCGGGTTGTCTGTCTACGACCCGTCCAGTCTTAAAAGACAAGCCCTCAAGAGAAGTCTAGAGACCCGGCTCAGTTTCACAACTGGGGACTTAGGGAATTCGGATAAAACTAACTGGATTGTCAGTCATTCAGTCTAGCTCTAGGTCCAAGAGCGAGAAAGAGAGGCAGGAAAAAAATACAAGAGAGAAACAGAAAGAAAAAGAGAAAAGGGAATAAAGATAAAAAAGCAGAAACTATACCCAAAAAATCCGAAAAACCGAATAACTCTGTTTGTACACTTCTCTCCAGCAGCAGCTCTCCAGCTGGCAATTCCGGAAGCCCGTTCGATTTTTGAGCATTGTGTATCTAAGATTAAGTATCTATATACTACGTAGAGCTCGGTTCTAAAAACTATGTAGTGCAGTGGTTCATATGTGATATCATAAAACATGGTATAATTCGATGCTCCATATGAGCAGCTCAAGAGGAAGCTCGCTATCGATACAGATCTCATTTCACCGATTTTCGGAAACGAGCCCCAGAATACTAAGGAAATGAAGGGATTGTCCAAATACTCTCACCAAATCGTTATCAATCCCTTACATTGCTTGGTGGATGGTTGAATAATGCCTCAAGTTTGTTGATTGATGGCCGAAGGGAACGATAGGGGGGCTCATTTATCACAAAATGGTCGAAGTCGAAAGGAAAGACTGTTTGCATTAATATTCAAATAGCACATGCATTCATAGGCAGGCAGACGTAGAACTGAACAGCGATTCAAATTCAAGATTATGTATATGGTTGCATTCAAATAACAGCAACGTGGGTCCCTATGATGATGCTGAAACGGTTTCCTTGAAAAAACTACGGAAATCTTGTTATTTTCACATCACAAGGAGCTTTCAGCTTGTATAGAAAAGGAAAAATTTATAACAAAGAAAAAGAGTAGAGAAACCTTGAGACTTCAACAACTCTGTACTTCTTGTACGGAAAACAGCTTTAAACCCAAAAAGATAGAAAATTTACAATGCTGCAGCATCTATCCCTACTTTCCCGAAATATCAATATTATCCGTGTGAAAAAACTCTTTTAGCATTACAAACTTTCAAGCAGACACGACTCAACATGTTATTTCAAGTGCCCTGCTACTACTGTTAGTAAAATCCTAAGTACAAATACAACATTCCTTATTTGTGAGCTTGTGAGCAATAAGCTTGTGTGAGATGCTTTGATTTGTAAAGTGTTTTCTTTTTTCTCCTACCCAACAGCAGTAATGCTTAACCAGTGAAGTATAAGCAAAATGCAGCACAAGTATTGTGGTTTTTATAAGGAGTTCTTTCTCTGTACTTATTTTTTTGAAGTAAATTTACATGAAGATTGACAGGGAGGACTTTTACAATCTGAGGAAGGATGGAGTGTAGTAGTCTTGGGAGACGTGCCTCTTACCCTGAAGACCATTTTTTTCGAATGAACGAAGAATAATTCTGCTAAAGCTACTATGTACTAAAGAAACTGCCTATGGCATTGTTGGCTTCTGTAGCTGTGCTAGTTAGTTGCAAGACTTCGACAAAGTTGTTCATCCACCTTGGGAATTGGCTCAATAAAGGATACGGACATTTCTCTATGTTTGCCACCTTTTTCTCTCAAGATCTTTTTACTACCACTATCAACCTCTTTACCATTCTAGTTTGTTGTTGGTAGTGGTAGCGGTGGTTAGCTGAAATTGGAAATTCAGCCTTCCAAGAAACATTTCCCTTGACGTAGCAAAATAAATCTATAAAAAGACTTGTACATATTTTAGTGGAAAACTTTTCTCTTAGCAAAAGGTGTACGTGCTCCTGGAGGGATAAAAATTTAGTAAAACTTGCGAAAGCAATTTGTACGAATTTTTGATAGCCACAGCCTTGCTTGTAGGTACACTTTAAAGTGCAGGCATTATGCTTATTTTTCATCTCGATTCCAATTATACAAATACAAAGTAACCACCCGTACGTTGTGCTTACAATTGTAACGTAAAACATTATTCAGTATTCAGCCATGAATACGTTACATTGTTAACCTCCTAGCAAAGCAGAAAAAAGATTAAAAAATTTCAAATTACTTGTAATCACCCTTGTTAGACACGGGCACTGCTAAAATTAAAAGTTAACTTCAACTTTTGGCTCAAACTTTGCCGACGACACTAAAATTTCGTCGGAGTGAATGAATCGTAATTCGTGTAAACTTGCCGTTTACAGCTACACACACGACCTCATAGAGGAAAGCTCGAATTGTACGCAATGAATTTACAACCTATTTAAACCAGCTCGTTGTACTATTAAACCTAAGATTAACTCGTTTTTTCTCGTACTTTTTTAAGCAAGCTGGCAATGCCAATCTCTACTAGGCTGGTAGTTCCAGCAACACAAGGATACTTTTGATTGTATATTAGACGTACTTCACTACTACTACTCCTCTTCGTAGTCTTACATAGCAGGAATGAAGGCTTAAGTTTAAGATGTAAATTAGAGTTTAATGCATGAAAACTTGTCTAAGTTTCTAATTTGGTTCTTTCCTCTTATCGTTAAAGATTGTGAGGGCAGAAAGATCTAATCACGTTGAGTCAAACTCATATCAACACTTGCTCACCTCGTAAATAATAAATAACAATAATGCTATACTTTAACGAATCCTCTTCTCTTCTGCGGTACACAATTTTATTATCATTTTACGACCATGCTTCTACGTAGTATTTCATTAATATCATTTCCAGTTTGTCCCTTACTCCTATATACGACGATTGCAAGATTTAGTGGGTCTGCTGAATGTAAAGTGTATGTTCTATTCTATGCAGTTAAATTTTGAACGAGGATAGCTAAACCTAAAGTATCTCTCAAGTAAAATGCCAATCGTCACCTGACTCATTAACGAAGCTTGACAATGACCAACAATAATAATAAATTCTAATCTTTATACTCCTTGCAAAACCTCGTTAAGAGAAAGGTCAACTTGAAGCTTTATTCAGTAGCATCATTCACTATTTTGATGAGCCAATAACCATTACTCTTTATCTTTGCCTTTCTCTTTCACTTGTACTATCCATCTAACGCTTGTTTGTCTCTTGTGTCCTTTTCAGTCCACTTTCTTTAATCAGTTGCTCAGCTTCCGCATAAATATGAGCAAACAAAAAAGTAGCTGAACAGGATCTGATTTTATGTGGTAAACTTGTGTGCCTCTTTCTATCTTTTTTATCAACCAAATGCCGTAATAGGAGTTCATACATAAAATCTCTAAAATACACGTGTGTGTCTTGTAAGTAATGAACCCAACACTATTCAAACCAGGCGAGGCTCTCATCTGTTAAGTCATGAGCGTCAAAGAAAGAACCCGTTTTTCTCCTAAATATGATAATGATAAATGAGGACAAGTACCTTATGGGTAATATTAATTAACTGTGTTTATAATGCTTAGTATTCCATTACAAAGAATAAAAATGATACAATATCTAAAATAAGGTAATGCAAGTCATAATATAATTTAAACTGTGAAAGGATTTTCTGGCCGTAACACTACGTATTAGTAATAATCATAGCTAACTACAATGTTCACGTACTAATTCAGAGAGTCTGAATTTTAAGAATCCATCTCAAAGCATTATATGTGAAAGTTAAACTAATTCAGAAAGTATAAGAATAAGGTAAATATTAAGGTCGTAAAAGAGTATTCGGTTCACCCGATATGCATACTAGCATAGCAAGTGTAAGATTTGAAATGATTATTGTAATGGTGAGTGGTGTGGTGACAAACCAAAAGGTAGTAACAATGGCATTCTATCTAAACGAAATTAACAAACTTGGCAATAGAAGCAGCAGTGTAACATCCCCAAAAAACCTGCACTACCGCTCTTGAACACATTTGCTGCTAGAAAGGAACTCAACTCATTTAAAAGACCAAAAAGGTGAGCAGTACTCAATTAAGTGGTAGTTGTAAAGGGGCAATAAAGCCAAAATCAGTAAAACGGCTTACCTGCAATAAATAAATCAAATAAGTGGATTAGCATAATATTCTAATTAATACGTCAATCTATTATGGACCAGGTAGGTAAAATTGTATGCCTGTTTTTTGTTGCAAATCTTCAGCATCAGTCAACTACGTCGTAGTCGTCAGTTAGCAGTCGGATAACATCTTACAGAATTGAGCCAACGTACGATTACATAAAAATGCAATGTTGGTTTGCTTACGAAGTCTTTAGGTTTGCGTTTTATCCTGCACTAACTACTAAGAAATCAACCCACAAACCTTGTTTAATGTAAACTTGTACTTTCTTTCATATTAAGCAGACTTTATCAGCCTTTTAATAAAGAGCTGTAACAGCTTTGTAAAAACCGGTAGGAAGGATTAAGTCAATAATTCAAAATTATAACAATGAGCTAGGTGGGAATAAAAAGAGATAAATTCCCGTCTAAAATGGAGTTTGGCCATTAGTACCACTCTACAAGAAGGATTCTTGTGAATCTCTTGTCACATTATATTAAATCAGTATGAGCTTAATGAATCTCTTCGTTTTCGTTTACCATTACCGTTTCCTTTGCTACACATACAAAGGCAAGCTAACAACCATTTTATTTACGCTCTTACTTGAACCGGTTAAATGTTAGTAGCTCAAATATACATGCAACCAGACAACGGTATACGACGGTCAACCACTACGTAGTATAAAAGGTTTATGAGCGGATTTTTAATCATTGCTTCCAATGATGTAAATGTGTTGGAATGAATTTTGTGAAAATAATACTAACGTTTCTTAAGTAGCTTAAAGTATAATAAATAATTATGTATTAAAATCTTAAGCCAGGATTTGTGAGTTAATCTTTGTTATTATAACCATTTATGGGACAGATAACTCCCTACTTTACATAGAAATTGATACATAATATTAAGGCGGGGAATTAATCAACTTCTGTGCCTCTGTACAATACATATTCTTTTTGCAGAAACAAACGCATAAAATACAAAGTGTCCCCTTTCTTAGCACGATATTCGTCGATGGAGTTTTCCTGTGCATGGGAAGAACCTTACGCAAACCTGATTTATTTACAATTTTCAGCGACACTGTGCATAGCAGAACTCAATATAATATATGTATGCATATGCATGCAATAATATTATAAATCTTCATATCACTTTCGGAAGTCCGAAGACTGGCGTTCACTTTTACTTCCATCTCTTGATGATGTCATATGGCCTCTTCATAAATTCGTAAAATTTTATATCCATGTTCCTTTATACACGATGCACACAGTTTACTGCTGCTACTACTACTAATCAACATAATGAGATAAAATATCTGCAGGGCAGGGTGGACTACCAATTCCTTCCAAATCATCATTTCTATTCATCTCTCCGCAGGCCAAGTCTTTAAATCTTTCTCGTCGTATCATTTTTAGTCCACGTCACATCAAACTTACCCAACTAGGTCGTAACTTCTGATCCGTGGTTTGGTCTCTGTTTGCTTGAATACATAGAATTACCGAGAGCGTGTGTGCCTGCCTGCCTCTGCTACTCAATCCCTGGTTTGGACAATGTTATAATAATAGCAAACCTAACCAATTTTATCTATTCCCCTCGGTTTTATGAAAACTTAATATGCATTTTTTCATAAAAACTGTATATAGTTACACAAATGTGTGTGAATGGAAAATGTAATATCGCTTCTGGCTCAGTTGATCCCAAAGTACACATTTGTACAGGAAACTTTTACCTCTGATAGAAGAAATGCGTCCATGTAACTACTTATTTGTGCCACTATGAGCAGTATAACGTGGTATTATTTACGTGATCTGTTTACAGTTCGGAAACAAAATGCAGATGACAAGGGTTAAAGCAAAGAACTCAACTGACAGATCAGTTGAATAATCATAAAAGTCACTCCCATAAAGTACAGTGAACTTAGGATCGTAAAAGTACTAAATGGATAAACCTTCTATGCGCTGAGCCTGCTTTATATTATGGGAATAATACTTGCATTATTATTATTGTTTTATGCATGCAAATTTTGTAATAAAGTACCACAAGATCATATTTAAATGAAATAGTGCTATCAGGAATATCACCCGTACAAATTCGACATCTATTTTAGCACGTGCAATATAAAAATATGCATAAATTGACACGGAGAACTGGACAAATGTATTTTAATCTCAGTACAATCTTAATACAGTTAATTCTAGTTTACGCTGTGAAAATCTGAAAAAATCTGTTGAAATTTTTTTAAGTACCAAACTTCGTTAGTTTAACTGAGAGAGTAATTTTTATGTACTCCTTATTTAATTCTAATTCACTAACGTTTAGTTCGATTCAACCTTAGGAAGAAAAGAAAGTAAGACTCGGACAAAAACGCGAGCACTACTAGTAGAATAGAGTAAATTATTGCATTACTACTTAAGGATTATATCAAGATATCATGTAAATGAGATTTCCAGAGTCAAGAAAAGAGTTGAGGAAAGAAATGTGACAAAGATAAAACCATAAATTTACATGTTGTAAACTCTTATTTCATTCTGAATCTAAATACTGATAATTTATGCTATGTAATCTCACTACAATAAATACTACCAGCATAATAATCCAACTGCGTATAATAAGTAATTATGCCATTCTTCAACTGCTTCAAAGCAGAAAATGAAGTCCAGTCCAGCCGCACCAAAGTAAAATATATACGGGCAGACACAGTACTAGAATTATTAATTACAAACACGAAGTCTATTGTTCTAATAAAGGAAAGGAAGTCGACGAAGGGTATTTTATTAGAACTTTCATTTTAAATTTACGACCAAGCTAAGCAGCAATGTGTTACTTGTAAGATATCAAACTAGCAAGGGAAGTGTTATCTTGATGGATCAAAAATAATAATTTCCTTTTATATTACGTACAGTAGGGGCCTATACCCGCAAATCCTCGGCCTAACCGGTAAAAGTCTCGGCTCTGGAGCTGAGAAAACGCCGGCCTAATCTGTGTTTTTCTCGGCATAAACGGGAAAAACGACGTCTTAAACGGCTTTTTCCTCGGCCAACCTATTTTGTCCAAAATCAGCCTCTGGAGCCGAGAAACCCACCGGTTTGGCCGAGATTTTCACCGGTTACGATATGTTTTTTGACCTTTTGACCTATTAGCTGAATTTTCTGCAGAAAAGTAGTTTGATATTCTAATTTTTCTCAGTCAACTGTATGACATATGTAAATTTAAAAAATATCTCTTCTAGGCGCTTTGCATGAGGACGGCATAAAGTTTCTGGCCGAGAAAAACACCGGTTACGCCGTCGTTTTTCTCGGCAATTAATTAATTTTTATTTCTGACTCGGTTTCTATTAGTGGATTTTGCTGAAAGTTGTACATATTATGCAGTTTACATCAAAGATGCCAAATAAAATGCAACAAACACTGAAATGTAATAAAAACCGCGTCAAAAATAAAAA
>JAQFZX010002887.1:0-15663 GCA_034682405.1 Hydroisotoma schaefferi | reverse complement strand
CGTCGTTTAGGGGTCCGGGACCGCTGTCGTCGTTTTGGTTTGGAAGACGAGCATGAGGAGCTCGATTTGGACGACTTAACCCTGGGAGAACGTTTTCTTGATGGAGGTCTGGAACTGGACTTGGCAGGTCGTCGTTTGGGTGTCCGGGTCCGCTGTCGTCGTTTCGGTTTGGAAGACGAGCATGAGGAGCTCGATTTGGACGACTTGACTCTGGAAGAACGTCTCTTTCGTGTTGGAGGTCTGGAAGTAGTCTTGCCAGGTCGTCTTTTGGATGTCCGAGATCGCTTTCCTGATTTGGATGAGCCTATACCTCTAGTCGATCCTCCCGTGCAGACGCAACTTCCAGATTCGTCTCTATAGCTTATCTTTCCTGCAGGTTTTTTCTCCGAAGATCTTTTTTTTGAAGCTTTGGAAGCCTGTTTCCTTCCAGACTTAGATCCTCTTGTCGAACAAGACGCTTTTCCTTTTGCCGGTCGGGACGTTGTTGACCTTTTTAAAACTTTTCGTCTCCTCGACGCTGTGGGACGCTTTCGGGGTCGGCTCTTTGAGGATTTTGTCTTCGAACCACCGCTTCCCGTACAGGCACATTTTCCAGACTCGTCCCTGTAGCTTATTTTCCCACCGGAAGTTCCACCAGAATTTTTACTCGGCTTCTTGCCATTTCCACCACAAGCGTTACTTTTCATTTTGATCCTAAAAAATCAACGTATTTTAGTAAAAAAAAAAGACGGTAGTAAAATTTAAAAGGAATTATGTCTCTTCAGCGTAGAGCTCACCTTTGTGAAGAAGTAGGGGGTAAATATAATTTGTTCGTGATCAAATCCTTGAGTCGCACCGGGTTGGGTTCAGGAACTTGACCGTGCGGAAGCTCTCGCTGCGAATGAATGAAATGAAAATTGACGAGTTTGTTTATTTTATGGTGAAAGATGGTAAATTTTTGCATTTCTAGTGCCATGGTTACTAAACAACTTTTTTTTGTCCACAGAATCATGGTGACTTTTCAGGCTCACGGGAAGCTAGGCAAGCTCCTGCACCCACGCCTACACCATCACCTGCAGTAAGTTGTAATAAATTGATCATTATCATGTAATTTACGAGTGGAAGATTATTATAAACCGTTTTATTTATCAAGGATCTGAACCTGGCACCTGATGTGAGCGAAGATTACCCTGTTATATTCAATATAATCCTTTTCCTTGCATTGGCTTTGATTCTGGCATTGATAGCTATCAGTGGTGAGATAAATATTTTTTGAAATCTGCACGCAGCATGCGATAGACTTTCAGGTCATAATGTCATTATTTGTCTGCAGTGGGGATTGCAACAATGGACCCTGGACGAGACTCTTTGATTTATATCGTGACATCCGCTCAGCGATTGAAGAAAGACAACTAAAAGAGTATCGAAGTTATGATAGTTCTAGCATTCCATTAGACGTTATAAAGTAGGCTTATGAATGTTGAATGTACAGGTACTTAATAAAATTTCTCTAGTCCAGTATCATTTAAAAGCAAGGGAGTTGTTTCAGTAAAATAATTTATTCGCTACTTATAAGAGTCTATCTATTTATACGAAGACTAAATTGAACTTAATAAGCGACTCCAGCTGGGGCGTAACCATAAGCTGGGGCGGCATAGCCTGCGAAAGCTGGCTGGTAGTGAGTCTTCAAGACTGGAGTAGCAACGTTCTTAACACCTTGGTATGAGACAGGCACTCGGGCAACTCCTTGGACGGCAGTCTTGAACAAAGTAGGAGTGTTGACTAAGTGTTGGTGGTACTTGGTAGCTGGTTCCTGAATGTCAACTTCTTGTTCAGTTTCGATTGGTCGAGTCACGACAATTCTTCGGGTGGTGATTCGCTCTCCCCCTTGAAGGTTAATGTCTTGCAAAGCGTCGGCAACTTGCAAAACGGAAGCGGAGTCAGCGGGTCGTCCATTTTCTCCGAGAACTTCGGTAACGGTACCTCCTCGGCCAGACAGCAATTCCAAGAGACGAGCTTGGAGTTCAACTGGCATGTCTTGGATGTTCAATCGGGCTCCTTGGGGTGGGTGGGGTCCAGCTGGTTGGGGTTGTTGGGGCTGCTCTTGCTGCTGTTGTGGGGCTGCATACCAGATATTGCGTTTGCATATAAAACTGTTACATGTAGGATATTATAAAGGCTAATTAGAAACTTTACCATCTTGAGAAGCCTCAACGATTTCAGCATCGTCAGATCCAGATCGGAGTTGGGGCTGAGGTTGGGGTTGTGGGGGACCTTGTGGTCTCAATTGAAGAGGTCTCAATCTTGGAGCTGGAGGGCAAAATTTATATAAAGTAATGCACATTTGAGTTAGTGTTTTTTTTTAAACTACCTGGAGCTGCAGCGAATTGCTGTTGTGGTTGTTGGGGTTGTTGTTGTTGTTGCTGTTCTGGTTGTTGTTGGATTTGTCGCTGGAATTGCTCAGGTTGTTGTTGCTGTTGTTCTGGCTGTTGTTGGATTTGTCGCTGGAATTGCTCAGGTTGTTGTGGCTGGACTTGTCGTTGGAATTGTTCGGGAGCTAATTATATATTAAACAAACGCTTGTAACAAGTTACTTCATCCACGATTACAAAACCAGATATTCCAACTGAACGTTTACCTGCAGCTGGGGCTGGGGCAGGGGCAGCTTGGGGTTGGGGCTCAGCAGATCGGAGTTGTGGGGCTGGAGCTGGACCAAGAAAGTTAAAGACATCTTACAACTTTAAATAATTTCTGCAGAAACAAACCACTATGGCTAAATCTGTATGAAGTAATCAGCGATTCTACCTGGGGCAGGTCCAGCGTTTAAGTTAATGCCACGGGCAAGGTTGGCTCGGATTTGGGCAGCTGAGGAAACTCCTTCACCGTCAATGATTTGACGAGAGGTTCCATATCGGACTACTGGAGCGATTTGTTGGTAGTTGGTTGGGGTCAAGACTGCGGGTCCCTGAAATCATTTAATAGAGGTCTTTCTTAGCAAACTTACACAACTGAAAACTAATTTTCAGTTAAACCTTGAAAATGCTCATGAAATAATCATGTTATGTAATGATAACATCTTAAGCAGGTTGAAGCCTTCGACTTGCTAATACAATACTATGAGCCGTAACCCAAAAATTCATGATTGGAAAGTTGTTTTTGGGCATTACAAAGACCATAAAACAAGCTATAAAATTCTGCATATATGTCCTTCAGAAAATCGAATGCTAATGATGTTTATCGTGTTGCTTTGGTCATTAAAAGATCTCCAATTCAGCCAAAAATGCATACCTTCTGGGTCTTGGAGATGGGTTGGCTGAGTTCAAGAGTAGCAGATCCGGCAGGTCGGACAATAACTCGGTGCTCAATGTCGTAGAATTCCTTTCGGAGAGCTGGTCGTCGGACCTTGACTCGTCTGTTGGTCACAGCGGGTTGGGCAACATCAACAAGCTTCTGGGTAACTCCATGAGTGTATGCGAGTTTGGTCACGGGAACATCAGCGACTCCGGGAACTTGAACGGGGACTTGGTGGTGGGCATAACCGAGCTGGGAAAGTAATATATGTCATATGAAATACTGATAAGTATAGGGTGGGTGTGGCCTTTTATTGCCTCTGGTGGGCCAACGTCATTACTCACCTTTTGGGTAACAGCAAGAGCTGGAGCAGCAGCGTATTGGAATCCTGGAGCTGGAGCAGCAGCGTATTGGAATCCTGGAGCTGGAGCAGCAGCGTACTGGAGGGCTGGAGCTTGAGCCTGTAAGCATTACATTATGTAATTTAAATCTTTCATGAAAATGCATCTTTCAGTGAGAAATATATTGTATAAAGGCTGTTCTTCATAAGACAAAATCGAACTCAAAGACACAATTCCATTAATCAACAATAGTTCAATCTCCAAATTAATGCATAACATACTAGGTAATTGTGTGCGTATGGAGCAGCCTGGTAGTTATAGGCTGGTTGAGGTTGCTAGATCCAGATTCATAAAGTATTCTATGATTTCTAACACGCTATCGAAATGGTATTTAAAGCTTGAAACAAACAAAAACTTTAAAAAACTCTTACAGCATAGGCTAAAGGTGCTGGAACAGGGGCTACAGCGGGGACAGCGGCGACTGGAGCCTGAAAAATAGTATTTAGTCGTTTAAAATATAGTCGATTTTTAATATGAACTCGCATCTTTTAGTGGGAATATGTTTCATGCCTCCAAAAAGAAGCATTTCTAACAAATCTAACTTAAAGACACAACGTTCTAGTTTAAACGACTCCTTAGAAAAACATTACGTACTGCATAACTTTGAGCGTATGGAGAAACACCATAGCTGTATTGTGGATGCTAAATTTTAAAACATTTCCCTTAACTTTCTCCCTGATTTAATGATATTTATGTTGCACCTTTAATAAAATGATATGAAATGGCGTTTTTTGCCATTTCATTTTCATGAAATGGATTACTTACGGCAGCGTATCCCACTGGTCCAGGGGCAACAGCGACTGGTTGAGCTGGTCCGATCTGGGGAATAGGTAGGGTCTTATTAAAAATCGGGTCATGGCCTTTCTCTACATTTTCATATAAGCTTTATGCTTAAGCATTAATCAAGGCAAGGGCGGATCTTACAGCGAATCCTGGATTGAATCCAGTTCCTCTGAAGGTAACTCCGGCAGGATTGGCATAAGAATAAGAAGCAAACTCAACTCCTGGGTTAGCTCTTGAAACGGCCAAAACGGCCAACACAGCCACAAAACACTTCATGACTTTAAAGATTTTATTATCACAGAAAAAACTTTCAAACAATCTTGTCCTGTTTTTACAACCTCAAATGATGTTTCTTGAGACAACTACTGTCCACTAATGAAGCAAAGATCCCTTGGAGTAAGTGACTTATATAGTCCTACGTGACCAAGGCGGTCCTAGGGTCTTAAATGAGTAAAGCGTGTTTTATAATCTCTTAGTATGTACTTGCGTTGCTAATAATAATAATAATATGTGGATTGTGAACTACCCTTTTGATTTTTGACATCTCATTCATATACGATCTAGCGTTCCTTTTTCATGTACTTGAATTGGGTGTATAAAGACATTCTGCTTGAGGATCTCCCATTCATGCATTTAGTTTATTCACATTTGGGACCAACGATCCAATATTTATTTCCATCGTTCAGTTACAGTTTAATTTATAATTCTCATTATTATTATTACTATTAAGCGTTGTGCATTTTGTTTAGAATTAGAAACTGCAGTACAATTATGATTATGACACCCCTTTTACCCTTCTTAACTCGTATGAACCATGCTGTACTGTACGTGCATTGCGGCTTACTACAAGTCTTTGTCATTCATTCCCAATGGCCAACACCCATCAGCCTCTCCTTGGTTCCTCTATATTGATGATAAGTTTAAAATCAAGTCCTCTTATCAAATCACACAATTGTTGTCTTTGCTACCTCATTCATTTTCCAATTAAAGGTTCCTATGCATCAAAGTTCAAACGAGGCCCGAAGCTACTCTCGATTAATGTCCAGTATGAAACCTAAATTATTATCAATTAGATGCGAGCATTTGTCACACCCACGCGAATTCCTGGGCTAATTAATAACATGCTTTTGCAGGGAACATTATAAATTTTACCTATAGATAGCTTTTTTCAATCAAATACTTATCCGAAATCAAAATCTATGAATTAGCTACTATGAAGATATTCTAATGGAATAATAGTACTAGTAATCAGAATAATTTCATTTCTTAAAAGATTTAAGTAAGTGAGTTTATTGGTGGTCAATTTTTATTGAAATTACAAAGCAATTACCTGAAGGCTGGATGCCAAAATATTGCCATTCCATTTGATTTGTTCAACTAATCAATATGCAAATCAAAAAGATTGTATTTTAACTAACTACCCTTAAACTCTATTAAAGTGTAAAGATAGGATCGATTAATAATTAGATTTGATGAGGAGAGGTGTACAAACCTTCTATTTATCTGCGTTGCATTACTTTTGTATAAGATTGTTAATGGTAATGTTATTATTATTATTTAACCATGCAATCTTTCTCCTGACGGACTACAGCGGAACGGTTGACGGTTGTTTAAAAACTGGTTTATTAATAATTTATCACAGATTGATTAGTGACACATAGCCACACACATACAATGATGTAGGTCTGAGTAGGTTTGTTCGTTTAAGAAATAGAATTTCATTGAATTTTGTATCGCCCATTGTAGAATATATATTTTCCAACTTGTTCGATTAGCAAATTTTAGAACAAATTCAGTTTATAATTTTGGAAGGATCAATAATTATTATAATTTATTTTAAATCCTGTATCCAACCAAATACCTGCAGTCTAAGCTATTGCATTATTTTACACGTTAAATTACGGCCTTAAATGCCATGAAATCGTGTACGAAAGTGAAGATAAAACGTTCTAAAGTACTCTACATGGGATCTGACAGGATATTAAACCAGTGCAAATTTAAATTGACTTTTTTCCTCAGGCAAAGATTGACTTATCGATGTATTCATCATAAATCTCACACACGCATGTTTTTTGTTCTACGCTTTGACCACATATTCTGCGGTCCAACAACCATAACTAGCAAAAGCATAAAAGAGAAATATAATGTGTCATCTGAAGAAAAAAGCAATATTTATAAATAAAAATACACACTTGTAAGCGATTATTTGGGTGTGTACTCCTGTAAGGGAGTTTAGTATGAACTTGAAATTCCTCTGTTGATATGGGTCAGAATTATCAATAGCAGATGAAGGTTTGCGAAGGTGAAAAAACGACGGTACGGTCGGTAATTAGGAAGCTAGTTAAGGAATTATAATATTATTATGCATGTTTACAAATGGGATCTTCCCTTGAGCATTTTCATGTAACTTGACACTGACTTGGAGCAATGAAGCGTTTAATAAAAGGTGAACAGCCCAGCGGTCACGTTCTAATGATGGCTTGGGATGGAAATCAAGGCTTAGACCGCTACTGAGATTGTTAAGAGAATAATATTATTATGATGCTGACTGATAGTATGAATGACATGCAGTAGCACTGGTTTCGTAAAGAAAAATAATTTTGTTCAAAGGAATCAACTTTGATAATTAAACGATTGATAAAAGGCATAAAGTATTAATAAAAGTTTATGAAGGTCGTAGTCCGTTCGGTAGCATCATCCGCATCGGCGAAGATCAAGTAAAAGGGTGATATGATGAAATCTTCAAATCTTACAGTTGATCAAGTTTTTAGAAAATTAGACATCTTTTAAATATAGGCAAATTCGAGTTCCAAACAATGACCAATACCCTTAAAATCTTATCAGGGACTTAGCTAAACTATCAGGAACTTAGGTGAATAAGGACGATAATCCATTGCGCATTGCATGGTTTTGCTTTGCTGTTGTCTTTGCGGATAATATTTTTAGGGCTAGGCTACGATCTACGATTAACGATTGTTTCCAAAATTACTTGACTAAATTCATTATGTTATAATTTAATTTCCTGTACAGTGTCATTATATGAAATCGTTTAAAATTAGACAGTTTTGAGGTACGACGGACAGACCTTTTAAAGGAAAAGCGTGGTATCATTTTAAATTGAGTTTTACCCGTTCGTCTCATCTACATTCTACGATATTAAATTATTTTCAGCAACTAAATAACTGCTTTATAGCACTAACCGACATAACATTTATAGCAGCAACCACCCACAATAAAATTCTCAAAATGAAAAAAAAGAGAGATGCTTGCCACTCACAACAACGTGTATTAATTATTTAAATATTTTATATTTTTGTATTGGCAAGCAAAGCATCAATTAGGATTAATATCTAAAAATTATCAATAACTACTTAGTCGAAAGGTTCAATCAATTTTATCTTTCACGGCCCTTCCTCGTCCTCTAGGCTTTCTGTGTGCGTGGTCCTATTAAAATATAACTTAAAGTTTATAAATTGTTTGTAAGTCAAGCCTATTTTGTCTCAAGGTATAGGGGTCTTTGGTCTTGGTGTATTAATTTACGAGTAGGGGCTTTGTTTTGATAGTTCTTGAAAATGTACTATCCATTACGCTTGCCAAGATGAGATCAAATATCTAAGGACTAAGGGCAATTAAACGCTGAGCATTCTTCTATTTTTTCTGAAAATAGTCAATATCAGTAGTGTATGTTTGTTATGAGATTAATGTCTATATTGTTTCCATATTTTATGACTTCCCATGAAAATAAAAAGCTGAAAAATGACACCAATGATGCCATATTCTACATAGGCCTTCAAAACTGATGTAAGCCATCAATCAAATGTGGCCAACCGATTTATTATTATTTTTGTCATACTCTATATTCTCCAATATTCTTTGAAACCATAAATGTCTCTAGTTTCTCAATGTGTAGCAGTAAAAAGGGCTAAGAGTCCAAATAATAAATGAAACCGTTCATTACAGAAGTCAATGGCACTGCACTGACGGGATTGCATTTTATGACACTGACTACTGAAAAAGCTCAATACTGCAAACTGCAAATCCGTATTCGTATGATTCAATGTGTACGTACACAAGTACGATCGATACTGATCTTAATTTATCGTATATCTGTTATCTTTTAATTTTCTTAAGACTAAACGATTACGTTGTTTTTTGTAATACGCAATCTCAAACTTGCTTTATTATTAGCCCCCTCTATCTATCTTTAGCATCTACATATTACCATTTTGTTTGTTTATACTCTAAGTGACGTGATGTTCACCTATGATATGATAGTACAATTAAATCAAAAAATACTAGAACGATTAAAATGATACAGATGAGAGACTAGACAAGAAATAATTGAGAATCAAATGGTAAGGTTCTTGGATATGCGTATACAAGCATACTAAACACCCTTAACATTTGCCTCAACAACTGCATGTCATGCATAAATTATCAGCTTGCAGTGCAGCTCAACTTTTTTAAGCGTGACAATGACCATACCAAGAAATGCAGATGGCAATTACACTATAATTAGCCGCATTATTAGAGCCTTTGTAACTCGATATCTTGTGCCACTCACAATAAAAACAGAAGTTAAAAGTAAAGTTGATCCATTTTCATATTGAATGTTATGATTATGGTACTGGTACTGTGCGGTCAGTGTCAGTAGGCATGTCAGTTTCTTATAGGTGTGATAATGAAAATTTTATAATTATATAGACAACGTTAACCGAATTAGTTGGAAGAAAGGGGCTTGCTTCTTTATCTGCAAACTTCTTCTGTGGCTATAATGATAGGATTCTTTTGCTCCTTCTATACTGTCTGACACGTTATCTTACTACCAACAGTACACAACCAAGGCGTACTAATATTCTATAGAGAACGGCATTTTTGGAAGAATGTCTGAGTCAACTGCTGAATCGATAATTTATTTGTGATTCCAATTAAAGTATAAAGTTTAAGACAAACTATGTTTACTCGAGGCAGAGTCATACCCTCTAATTTGACCTTATTTAAAACACCTATCGTCCATAAATAATCCCATTTCGTAATACTATGCTCTTGCTCCCTTTAACACCCACTGGTAGGTCAATCATCTTTCTCCAACGGAGACTAAAAAGCTTTAACAGTTTACAATAGCCAATTTTTTTTATATTTTAGCTTAAACTGATCTATAATTTTAATGCCGTGGATCTAGATCCTCCGTCACTCACTTGTTTTGTTTTGATAGCCCAGACAATTAATTGCGGCCTACCTATGTCTGTTGTCTGACTATCGTGCAAAAAAGCTTACTTGGTCCGATATAATTAATCGCATCGTAAATAGTATAAGTACTTGGGGAGCATTAACTATCTAATTCAATTCATAAGCTAACTTTATTCCCTCTTACCAATACCATATATATCACCTTCGGTATGATTAGGATTGATTGAGTCCCGACGACAAAGTACTTTTTATTATTCCATTATAATTGAAGCATAATATTTTTGCTTTAAAATGACTAGCAGTATTGGTAAGCAGTAGTAAAATTATGCAGATGAAAAAGTGCATTATAACCTCATTATAGTCATAAATTCTAATAAATCCTGTAGTCAATCACGGGGATTATGAACCCCTGCAGAAATGTCAGACGCGTTTCGAAACCATTGTACACATATGAAATGGTTATTTAGCATTATCCAACTGTCGAATGGTAAGTTATGGTTTTTCTAAACTCTGACTCCCTTTGTATACCTAATTTACTTAACCAACTTGTAAAACAGTTTACTGGCTACTCTAGTAAAAAAAAAAGCCAGACTAAAGTTCCATTCATTCATGTGACTATTATTCAACGTGCTGATGGGTGAGTCGACTCTCAGCGATTGATTAATCACTTTATATAACTAAAAAGGGAAAGTAATATCCCCCGCAGTGAGTTGGACCACAGAGAGGCTGCAATTGAATTGCACTTCAGAATCAGAAGTGGACGACATCACAAAAGTGATATTCCAGAAGAGCTTATTTCAGCCAACATGACAAGACATAACAACCTCTCAAGGGATCCTTTGTTTTGAATCTTGAGCTGCGTCCCTGTCCCTGTCCATTGGCACACTAGAGTCATTCATTCATTACGACGGAATCCAATTCAGATTAATTGAGCCATTCTTTAGGGCATTCCTTGCCTTAGTCCTTTAGGTTCCTAACCCATTACGTTCTTAGCCCTTTAGCTCTTTAAATATTAAAATTTAATTTTAATATGTAGGTTCCCATTTTTTTAAGTTCGAATTTTAAAACGGCAGTTACTTTACAACGCTTTGTGTCCTTTTGTCTATTTTTGCATAGTGTGATGGAAATTGTGATTTTGAAGTAATGTTTGCAATATATTTTTGTCTATTTGAATGTAATTCAACATAAAAATTACAATGATATGCAGAATGCAGGCCTTGTAGTATGCTTGCATTCTGCATTCTGATTAATGTGAATTTGATTTCGTACATCTTATCAAATAGCTGATCTATTGATTCACCTGATTTCCTTTCATTTGTTACAGTTTAGTTACTCCGCTTTATAGCTAGATTCATCAAAGATAATATAAAGATTAAATCCAACAGAGTAAAGACGAGAAACATATTAAGGATACAAAATATCCAGCCCCTGTTTAGCATGCATGCACAAAAAGTGTGTAGAGCGATGTAAAACCTAAACTTAAACTCGTGATGACCCCCCACAGGCCTCACAAAGCTCCCTGAGGTTAAGATAAATTGTAATTATGGGTGTGTAAACAAAGGAAACGAGGCCATTCCTGTTTTTAACAAAAAAAATACTATTCTGGATACACAATAAAATATCTACCTACACGCTCCGTCATCAATTCATCATCCATCCATTTAAACATCCTTCCTTCCTCCTTCCTTTAACCAATTGTCAGATCATCCAGTTATTATACTTTTATTGAACTACAACTACAACTACAACTACAACTTAACAAAAAGACTCGGACAAGGAAAATCGTCCTACTGGATTTATATTCTAGTCTAGATAGCATTCCTAATGAATTTATGCCCATTCTAATGACCGCAAATGTACTAATCGATCTTCCTTTCCTCTCTGTCCAATAATAGACCTAGAAAAGTCAGCAGAATATTCCTCTGTTCTGTTTTTTAATGACCTTTTGACGTTTCTAGCAGTGCCTAATTTCGAACAACAGGCAGAACAATAGTTTACCGACTGTAGAAAAATCAAGATCATTAAACTAGTTTTGAAGGTTGAGATGAATAACATAAATAAGTTCTTACTGTGTATTCCCATCAGTTTCAATAACTTGGATGGAAGACACTATAAAAAATCCCCATGCCACAAATACATCAAAGAATTAGTACCAAATCATTAGTAGTTTTGACCACTCTGTTATGTGGTTGGGGTTTGGTTTATCTTCATAAGGGTTTATAACAGTTTTTTAGGTAGGATAACTTTGATTGTGATTGTAATTATATTAATAAGCCAGCAAGAGTAGTTAGTAGCCTACCTATAGAGAAGAACAACCTGTGGGAATTGTTATTCATGTTCTTCTAAACTAGAAGACAAGCAAGGAGAAGGTTAGGGTGGGACCCTAAACACTAAAGATGCTTGTTTTGTGTACAAATACAAGATGAATTTCTTATGGTTATTAGAAGCAACAACGAGAATACACATATGATTGCCATAATTAAGTTGTGTGATTCGCTCCACTTTTTACACGTTTATTTATTACTGCCAACCCTCTTCGTGTGCCTTGTCTGTTTTAGCCTAAATGTTTGGGTACGACGATATCCACTTGTTCATAATATTTCTATTAATTGATCAAGAAAAAGAGGTCCTCCTCGTCCTATTAGTTTCACTTTTATTTGTAGCAAATACATTGATGGCAGTAAAATATTTTTTTAGTTTCATCACTATTCGTTTATAGTCACTAAAAGGATTTATAAATTGGGCTCCATTTCATTTTGTTCGGGACTGAGTGAGAGATAGATGAGTATCTTTAAAAAATGCTAACAAATACAGATTTCTAACTTCAGTTTAATTTTAACTAGTAGCTTGATTATTTCCTTAATAGATCATATCATCATGAATGGGCTCAGATCATCAAATTTAATCAAGCGATATTAATACTACAAATTGCATGCATTCGCGTCATAAATAAGTTTTAGAGCTATGTCAATGGCCAGTTTCACCACCAAAAGGGTACGAGCTTTTCAGTAACTTCTAATCGGTCCTAGTTGGATTGGATTCAGAATGCAGGATTTATTATAACTAAAGATTTCTTAGTAATTTATCTTTAATTTTGATGAAAAGATAACTTAATTTATTAAGAGGAATAAGCAAATGGTACCCATTATAACTCTGTTCGCGTGCACTTAAAGTGCGACAGTGGTAACCTTTTCACCAAACATGGCAGTAGCCTTCGCCCTCAAACTGATAAGTTAAGTGATTTTAATTGAATATCCGTGTCAGAGAGGTTAGGAAATCTTTGGCTTATAAATCATAATTGGCTGATTTATTTCTCCGTATTGTAAACTTTAAAATGTATCAGGAATGCATGAATTATAGGGACTTATTTTTAACAACTCCTAATAAAATGCATATTCCTCAACTGCATATTTTATTGGGATGACTGGGCTACTCAATCAGGACTCCGTCCGTTATGTTTTTGATCAGCCCATAGCAAACTTTGACGATTTTATTGATGTCCGCTAATTCAACAAACTATACAAATTATATAAAATAGACTTGACCAATCTAATGGCACAACTTGAGCGAAATATCAAAGGAAAACTTAATGTTAGGTTAGATAGTACAAGTTTCCATTAAGAAATGTTAACTAATCCAATCTAATCAATTAGACAGGTTGAGTGGCGACAAAATAATAAATGTGATTAAGTGCACTCTTCCGTAAACTCTTGTAGCACTTAAGCTCATAATATCAATACTCAAATTAGAGCATGCTCCTGATGCTTTGTCATTTGTTTTTCGAAGTGGTCTTCATCTTGATTCTCTCGAGTTTAACAACCAACATAAACTTCCATCACGCTTGTCAGATTTTATTAAAAGTAACGATTTTGTGGAGAAACCAGATTTCGTAGCTTGCTGTACGTGATTGTCAGTTATATCATATATCATCATACGTGATGTATAATTCAAAATTCAATTCAGACAAAATCGAAAATGATTATATAAATCTGTGCACACAAAATACAATTAAATTAAATAGGCATTCAGGTTTCAGGCATTATTTATCAAACATAATCCTCAGAATCAATCGCTTTAAATCTGACTCAACAATTTGAATACTGAAGTGGAAGATAACAAAAATGTTTGCTTGGTTTGAGCAAGATGTACAAAAGGTTTAACACAATCTTCTATGAGATGGGTAAATGATGAGATGTTAAGATAAGCAAATTTCTATTTTAAATTCATTTTTACGGATCCTCAAGGAGCTAATGCTTTCATTTGTTCCCTAAAAATAAGTATAGAAGTGAAACATTACAAATCCCTTCTATTGACGTTTCATCACCTGTCACCTAGCCCAATGATAAGAATTTTCGTTTTGTTACTGATTGCAGCATGCATGCTGTTTCTTTTCACATATAGATAAAAACAGAGTGCATAGATCTTGTCAAACTTTGGCTGAGAATAACCTGTAAAAACGGAGATTTGCAAACCCTCGCCCTATAGACATCAACTTTTGTTCTTACCTGCCCATACCCTATTACCGTTACCTTTGTTTTATGTCATGTTTATGTCATCGTAAAACTCAACTGGTTGATCATGAACAAAAGCGAGCAAAATACTTTACTTTGACTCATGTTAGGTTGATAAGAATGAAATAGTTTAATAATAATTTCTGACCCATTGCCATTTTAAATTTATTGAACATTTCAACCTTATGAAGTAACATCTGAATAACTGCTTAGGAGATTAAATATATGTATGCGTCTTTTCTTGATTTAACCTATGGGGATGTTATTTACTGGTTGATTATGACTTAATGTTGGGAGTTGACCGTGGTAATAATAATTAATATTCAATAATTTGAGATGCAGTCCAGCTAATTGCATTCACTAATCGCACTAGCTAGTAGTTGGTAGTTTCAGATTTTAAAACAAAACTTTATCTATTCGTACCTACGCAGTTTAGGGATCTAGGAGTTTCTTCGTGTTTACGATCGGTCAGTGGTAATGGAGATGACGAGCATTATCATAATTGTCAGCTTGGATGAAGTTACGACAACATGGTTACATGGTAATGAGAGTGGTTGTTGCACGAGTAATTATTGTTTGTAATTATTGCCTACAATTATTTCAGAAGAGGTGGGGATCAAATTTTTATAATATTCGTTGCTATTGAATTTCGTTAGTCATATCCAAATTCTGATTACACTTAATTTGGTTCAATGCGATAAAAATTAATGACTATATAAGAAATGCTTATCTTATCTTGGATGGAAACTCCCGAAAAAAAACTACAATCTGAGTCATTGGTAGCCTCAAATAAACTAATACTTACTATCTGTGCCCATACTGTATTTAAGAGTACTACTGATAGGAAAAAACAATTAAACACATCGTTTGTTTACCTGCCTTCATTAGATGGCATTCTTAATAAAGCTTATAAAATAATTTGATTGAATACACGAAACACGAAGTACCTCTTCACATATTCACCGAGTTTGCTATGCTATATGGAAATAAAATAAAGTCAAAGTCGCGGTATCATGTCAGTAACCCTTCCAGTAAAGCCTTAACAAATGAAGCTACCCCATTTTTATTTCTACTCTAACTTTAAATTCCATAAAAGTGGTAATCCTAAAAGCAAATCAAATTTTATCTGAATCCCGTTTTAGAGTAGGCAGTGCGTAATAGTTTCATTATGTTATTGGAGTATTTAAGGGAGTGTTATGCCAGAATGAAGCTAAATACCTGGGGTTTATTCGTTAATTTCAAAGACTCTTACGTATCAAGATGAATGGTGTAGTGGATTAAACAGTATGATACACCTTCTATTTTCTCGATTATATAAACAGAGATGAAAGATAAGACGAGCATATCAGCGGATGACAATGAGAGGGTAAAAATGAGAAAAGGCAAGGTTATTGTGTCATTTGTTTTTATATTGGTATTAGTCGGTGCTTTTTAAAGGCATGTAAATGCCTTTTATGTGAATGAACTTTCACTCTGTCCGTCTGTCCGTCCGTCCGTCCGTCCGTCTG
>JAQFZX010002886.1:0-15664 GCA_034682405.1 Hydroisotoma schaefferi | reverse complement strand
AGTTGATTTAACACATGTGAAAAAAGTATTAGATCGTAAAGCGACATGAAATGCGACAGGTTTCAAAACTCTGAGTCCGGCAATGATCAACCGTCTTCTTGGTAAAGGTGTTAGGTTAACCGCTTTGTTTCTCCATGAATTCATCAAATTTTTTGATCTTACGTTTAAAGAGATGAATATAAAATAAACTGTGTGAGTTAGAAATAGCATTACAAATGAAAGTATGGGTAATGCCATTATTAAATAGTAAGGTAACGTACTATGGAGAGAGATAAATATCGGTCCAGGTAATATTATAACAACGAAACTAATAACGTGGAAAGTGAGAATAACGTGTCCAATATATTTGTGAAGGATTTCTATTCCAAAGCAAAGTTGTAAATATAAGTCTACGGACTTTCCTACACGATTAAAGATATTGATATTTAGTAAACAAAATGTGACATTTTCAGCGTCAAATTCAGAAAGAATGTACAAGATTTCTGTGATCTTTAGAAGTATAGTAAACGTAACTAAAATAATGCATGACAATGTTCGCAGCGTTTCGAATACCACGAAGTATATCAATATCACGGTGATGAGGCGAGTTAAAAGATAGATTTCTGGTCGATCTAGTTGCAAAATTATGTCAAATATATTCGTAAACGGGTCCGTTTTGGTCACTACAGCGTTAATAGATATGAAGATAGGTAATGACCAGAACCAGTAGATGATTAGTCTTATCGATGTTATCAATAAGACCCCCCAATTATGGCAACTTTTAGATGAATGGGGCTGTTTCAAAGATGCCTTATCCGCTTTTAAAAGTCTCCTGACTTTCTTGGAACTGGTGAAACTGGTTATGGCTGAAAAATATAATGTTAAGTTATACAATTCGGATATTAATTTTTAAGCGAGCAAGAACTTATTTTGTTTCTATCTCACTTTCTTGAGCAAGAGTGCTTAGCAAGAATAGATATTTAATACCAACAAGCTCCTCTCCACACATCAGCAACAACGGTCCGCGGATTATGGTGACTACAGTTACTACAATTAGATCAAAAATTAAGATAACGACCGTCGGAAGAGGCATACTTGTTGACTCGTCCCTTATCATCCATTCCCGTACAAGTAAAAAGATACATGACCCTATAGAAACTATGTAAATGGCGAAAGTCACCAAAGATTCCCAAAATAAGGTCTTTCTCCAATCTCTTCGATAGCCGATCTCATTTTTCTTACAGTCGTAGTAGATTGGAAATTTCCAAAAGTAGCCGAAGATCCTTTCATGTAAGGGAAAGATTGATAGGATTTGTTCTGCTAAACCTGACATATCGCTAGAAAGCTGTATTTTAGTTATGATTTCTTGATTTCTGTTGGCCGACTCATTTTTCATGCTTCACTACCGTGTGTTTTGTTCCCAATGGTTATTATAATACCAGTTTTTGCAGTAAACTTGGTGAAAAATTAAATCTACTTGAATGTCAATTATAAAGCGTTTTATTCAACTGATTATTGCATGATAAATGCTTTCGAAATTAACTCAAAAGAGAAATATTTATCTTATTACAAATTTATTTTAACTGACTCATAGTTAGCGAATGGAGGAAGTTATTTTCGAGGTTTTGCTCAAAATTAAACGAAATGTGCTTGTCTCCTATGCCTAATTCTTGTATAAAAAGAGTTGTCCCTTATTACCACAACGTATTAACTGGAATTGTATATAATTGTATCATAATTTCATAATAACCAGTTCATGAAAAATAACCGTCATACTTTTAATAAAGAAATGACCTTAAAATGAAAGGAAAAGTTCTACATAAAAAATGCCAATAGTTAATAGTTATAAACCTAAAAAATCAACGACAGGGAATATTCCAAACTGTTATGCAAATAATATAATGTAATTATAGGTAACATAGGTTAACTACGTTTTGTTAATTGTTACTAATTATTTGTAAAAACATCGTCCCGATGATGGCATTCCACTTGAGGGACACAAGGTGAGTCGATACTGCAGTGAAGGTATTCAAAGCATATGAAATGGGGAGGACACCTCTTTAATTGGCAGCTGTGAGGGGACACTGAAAAAAGAAGAAAAATGAGAAACTTCAACCTACTTAAGGTTCCTTAACAATGATAATTATCTAATGCATGAAATGTACAGTAAAAAGCATTTTAGAAATTCCCATACTAGACTCATCAATGCAGTTATATTTCCACACTAAAGGGCAGGGGGGCTGATCCTTGAGGCAGGGCTGGGCCTTGGGTGGCACAATTGAATGAGTTTGACCTTTTTGACACAGCGTTATCAAATTCTTGGGGTTTGCATGGCTGGAAAAGACGTCCTATTCAAGTATTAATTAAAAAAGTGACTACCCCATTTAAAAAACAGAGACATTTTGATTATTGATTAATCAACTAATTGATTACATCCTTTGGCATACACTCCTGAAATGAGGAGGCTTTGGGTAAAGATTTTCTGCGTCTTTGAGTTGTGGTTAACAAAGGTTTATCCTGGTTTTCCCATGAAACGCATATCTCATTCGGAGTGCATAGTCCGGCCCCACATTTCATGTAACCTTGGGTGGAGGTTTCGA
Organism: Hydroisotoma schaefferi; assembly: GCA_034682405.1. Taxonomy (NCBI): domain Eukaryota; kingdom Metazoa; phylum Arthropoda; class Collembola; order Entomobryomorpha; family Isotomidae; genus Hydroisotoma; species Hydroisotoma schaefferi. Next base: position 13,085 of record JAQFZX010002886.1, on the reverse strand, counting down.
TTTCGTTATGAATATCTCCGACTGGAGACGCTGACCCTAGTTCGCTTGAGTTTCTTGGTGTGGATGTTATCATATTTGGGGGTTTGCTAGACGTTTCTGTTGTAACAGGAGATGTAGATGGTGGGGGCTTAGACGTGGGAGCTGTGGGTGTGGCCCAAAAAATCCTCAGGCATAAATTAGAAGAGTTAAGAAAAATTGTAAGGAATTGTTGATACTTACGTCGAAAAGTGATGTGATATTCCCCGTCTGTACCTTCATTATTGATGTTGTTTCCTGGGTTGAATTTATTGTTGAAAGTGAATGGAAAGTTGAATTCTAAGTTGATAGTTTGTCCATTTCCATGAATATTATCTATGAAAAATAAAACGGTGTTTTTGTCGTTTCGTTGGGATATTTAATGAACCTTTGAGTGAGTGAAAAGATATACTTTACTGACTATTCAATCCTTGTAAGTTAAGGCCAAGCATTCCGGATAGGAAGAAAGTGGTTTTAACTACTAATGGAAATCCCACCATCATTTTGGGGTCTGGAAACTTTTAAACTCTTAAAGCTAAATACTACGCTTTATTTAAGTTTTATTATTTATGTTAAAAATTATACGATTTCCCAAGAATTAAAGTTACAGTTAAGTCATTAGCGATGGTGCTCTCGCTAAAAACAAGCTTTTATAATGTCATGTAAAATTATAACTTTATCCTTATGCTGGTTTGCTGTGAAATCTGCTGTTTTTTGCCATCAAATTCTGGAAGCTATTAGTTTAACTTTGTCTATACTACACAGTAATGGTGACATATGAAAAGGAAGAATCATGGACAAATTAATGCTATTATTTTTTCAATGTTACTTTTTATGTTACAAACAAATGATTCAGCATTGCATGCAGAGATTGAGCTTTACGAATGTTGCGTGTTTGTATAGAAGAGAGATTCTGACGAAGTTCTTAACTTTACCTTGAGCGTCAAGAGGTGGTCGTTCTGCTAAATCATTCTACAACACTTGCAGAAGCTTAGGGTAGTTTGGTTAAAGTTGATTGGGACAAAAATTGCAAACTTTCGTCACCATTAATCATCTTTTTTTAACTGATTTCATCAAACATTGAGCTTAGGTGGCAGATGGGTTTATGGTCTTGCATTTGTATACGATTGAAACATGAAGTGTTGCCTATTTATAGCAAAAAATCTTACCGTCCCTCTGTATACAAGTAAGTGGCATATTATATTATGCTTAGGAAGACGCTGAAAGGAAGATGCTCGTATCGTTTGATGCAAAAATGTTGAAAACTGTAGCTTAATTTAGGTTTACAGTACAACTTTTTGCTTTCCATGAGCATTAGTACAAGCAGAACGTAAAGAAATTCATGAATATCAAGCACAACTTACAAACAAATTCAAAACGTTTATTTTGCTTTGCTTTGCTTTGAAATTGCTTTAATACTGCAAGAAAAATTAGAAACCCTTCTCTGTAAACTCTGCAGAAGCAATAACAATAAGTTACATTAAAGCTTAATCATAAAGCTCTTTTTAAAACGGTTCCACTTAATTGATCGAAAGTCTAGCAAAAACTGTACGAAAAGTATGAGGTCGGTTAACAGAACTAAGTGCAATACTATTCCTAAGCATTTCATCATCATTCAAAACTTTTTCAGTCTTCCTTTGCAAATCATAAATCCCCTTAATATTCCTCAGTTCTAATCCCAAGGCCCGATTTGCCACTACTCCTGTTATAAACAGGTCTTCGAAGGGAAGATACGGAGCTGTCAATCCAGCTTTGTAAACACTACCAACTAAATTTCCACTAATTATGTAAAACATCCCAGCCACGTAATTTGGCCAGAAGGAGCTCGCCCAGACAGAATGAGGAACGTAGAATTTGGAATTAAGATTTCTACTAGGTTTTGAAAACATGTATAGGTGTCCTCCGATGAAAAACTTGATATTTTGTCGGGAATTTAAATAAAAGGCTAATGCTGGTAAATTAACGAATATGTCGTCATCCGTTTTGATGAAGTATGGAACTGCCGCATCTGTATCGATGTACGGGGATGTAATGCTAATGTACAACTTCATCATTTTGAGCACCTTGATTGGTAAAGTGTAATAACTTTCTTCGTGACTGTCGACGAGGATGTCTTGGAATTTTTTTGATTCTTCTTCGATATCCTATTATTAATTTTTTATAATGTTTAGAATTTAAGTTTGATTTTGTGTTTACTTAAGTACGTACGTATGGTATGGTAATTAGTACCTTTAATAAGTTTTGGTTGGGATTGCCTAAGAAAAATAATACTTTCATTTTACAAGATATCTGCCATTTTTTCCAAGTTTCCCGAATTTCCATCCGCCTTTCTACTGCTGCTGGAAGACTCACCACAAAGATTAGGGCGAGGTAGGGCTGTAAGTGTAAGCATTAAAATAATGAAGAAATTTGGAATGTTATAGTTTTTTATTTATTTGGCTTTAAGTAAACTTTACCCCGTTGTCTTTATTATATGCGGTCGTGGAGCTAGTGGTCATATTCTGACCGAGAATTATAGTATTTTCTCCAGGTTTTACGTACGATAAAGTTCGTCTTATTCCCAATTTAGTCCATTCTGGCTAAATTAATATACAGTTGGCAGAGTTTTAGGATACAAAACTTCAGAAGTTATCGCACCTTCCAGGTAAAAAAACGTTACCTGGAATTCCCCGGAATTCCCCAAATCGAACGAATGAAGGTAAAATACCGTAATTAAGGACGTTCCTATTGTGAAAAAGAGTATCCGCTTTTTATTGAAATGAACCATTAAAGAACGGTTAGCAGTTTGTTGTACGCTTTAAAAGTAGACTTGGTTGGTTGGACTACTAAACCGTACGCTGTCAGGTCAAAGGGTAGGACGACCTTCGCATTTCGAAATATATAATCCAATTGAGAGAGAGAGAGTAAATATCCAATCGTGATAAATAAAATTACAAATTTACAAACTGTCACTTAGTAGTATTCCAGTAAAGTATAAGATTTATGACAAAAATTTCCATACAAATCTTAAAGTGTATTCCTAAGTATAGAATGTTCACATGTCAGCATTAAAGCAGTGTTAAATAAAATGTACTAAGCACAGCATGTTATCGTTATCAAAGTCAACAGACACTTTTTGCAATTACGCACAATCACAATCACATAAGTTAAGCTAAACCTAAACCATAACTTACTGGGTTGCTAAAAGTAGGTAAGTTCTTATCAGAGAAAAACGCCACAGCAGTATATAAAATTACTCGTATACAAGACAAGTTAGCAGAATACTTTCTATTGCTCAGTATTCAAAAGGGAATAATAATATTAATAATAATAATGCTTTATTGTCAAAGGAATCAACGAAGTCCAAAGACCCTTGAATGGAATGAAGAATCACATACAAGCCATGACTTATGCCGATGAAATAGCAGTAAAATCAGACAAAATGAATGCAGAAATGTTTGTGACTATTAAAAATAGTTTTTGAGACGTAACGTTTCGATGTGACGTTGAACAATTTTGGCTGATTCCTGTGGACAGTAATTGTGAAGATCATAGTCCTCAAAAATTCCTTTTTCCTGTATAGCACTTACAAGAATACATTTTTCTTTGAACCACAACTAGCCACAATCTAGTCATAAGTGGAACTAGGCGTTAGATTACTCATGATTGAATGACAAGTAAAGTAAACAATTAAGTTGCGGTTTTATATCGGAAAATCCAATACGCTTCATTTCTATTGAACTGTCCTAGACACTTTTTGACAAAACATATCACAAAACCACTCATTAATTAAAAATAGCATTTCCTTTGGTGGCCATTTGAGAAAGAATAACTTCAGAAAGAAGTTAAGTAGTCTCTCTAATTATTATTAGTAGTACATACTAAAAAAATATCAAATTAACATCAAATAAAGCTTTCGTCCCCCATACTCCATTAATAAAAGCTAAAATGAGTGAAGAAGATTCAACCTGGTGTTACATTCTTTACTCGTGCAAACTCATTTTAATGTTTGTCGCAACTATATCAACGCTAATTGGAAACAGTTTAGTACTCCTAGCATGGACTTTAGATCGAAGGTTTCGGTCACCTCAAAATGCCTACATTGTCTCTCTCTCGGTCGTCGACTTTCTCATGGGGGTTCTAATTTTACCTGTTGATATCGCGATAGAAATAAAATCACCTTGGGTCACTAATCCAACGATATGTAAATTAAGGTTCATCGTAGCAATCTTTCTCTGTACCTTATCAGTCACTCATTTGTCGGCCATTGCTGCAGATCGCTATCGGGTAATTACCGAAGGTGTACGGTATATTCAGGAAAGAAGTGGGAGGAATGTTGGAGAAATCGTTATCTATCTCTACATAGTGGCTGCATGGGTATCTGCACCACCGGTTATCGACTGGGCGGATGAATACTGGCCAAATTTGTCCAAGGGGGTTTGCACTTATAGCAAAAGTGCAGCATGGATTTTGAGATTTGACCTGGGACTATTTTATCTCCCGACTACAGTAATCGTAGTGATGTATTGGAAGACTTTTCGGGATTTGAAGAAGCGGTTGAGGAATAGGGCTGCTGAGACCACTGGCCCTGTACTTCCGTCAACAACTAGTGAAACGATTGAAGCGTCTGGAAGAAAAATTTCAGATGATTCTTCCGGTAAGCAAATTAGCAACGGAAGATCCCTTGTGGTGCAATATTTCCAACGAGGAGAGTCTACAAATCCCCAAGAGGCTAATGTTGTTTTAGGTAATTCAAAAGAAGAAGGTGTTAAGGTTTCTGGATGTTTAGCAGCCCCTTCTGCTACCGTTAAGGAGAAACCAGTCAAGTTTTCATTGAAAAAAGAGCAACAAGCGGCCAAAACACTTGAGATAATAATCGGTGCTTATCTGATATGTTGGGTTCCTTACTTTGCTTGTCATACTTCCGGTTTGTTTTTCTACATCCCGTGGATTCATACAACTACGGTTTATGCGTTTACGGCTTTCATGGGGCATGCCAATTCGGGAGTGAATCCAATTATTTACGCTTGGAGGAATGAAGATTTTAAAAGGGCGTTGAGTAAAATGATATTCAAGTCGAGGAAAGCTATACGAAGAAGTGTTTACTAGATAGTTTACATTGCTCAATAGTTATGATTTTGATTATGCATTGTTTTCTGTAAGTAAAAATTACTACTGAGATATCATGATAATTATAGCACAGTGTTTCGAAAGTATAACTAATACCACATAATTGGATCATAAGGTAATTGTTTATGAACTACGCATTGTATCAGCCGTCAATCGAAATCTCAAGAGTAATTTTTAACCTACAATAATATCAATTCACGAGCTACATTTTTAGCAAAAAAACCTGTAAGAAACGTACAATTTTATAAAACAACTCTAAGCTCAAAACACTTGGTATAAATACTCTCTGAGAAAACGTAACTTTAAGTTTTAAAATGAATTTTGTTTTCATGAATGAATTCAGATCTCCGTTTCCATATGTTATTGATCATAGTAAAAGTTAACTACAAATCAAACTTTTAACATTCCTATTAAAGTTAATGAAACCAATTTTCGAAATGTTTACTCATTATGACTTGCCAGTCGCAAAATACGTATAAATAATTGTAATATTAAATAAAATCCACTTTCAATGATACTTACTTAGTACAAAGGATATTACAATCTCGACCGGAAAAAACATTTCTTGTACCGAGTACCCGAGAAGTTGAGCCCCTTCACATAGATTATAATGAATAGCTGTGTTGAATAAGTACTGACGAAAATAAAATTGCGATGGTGTTATCAAAACCAATGATTCCACAAAACCTATCCAGTTTTTCTGTCTTTTATTCATAGCAAGGCGGAAGGGAGGAGTAAGCGATCTTTACATTGAATATTGAATATTTTAAATTTTGCAATTCAATAAAGAGAAACGAAGAAGTAGACTCATCTCAGATTCAGTAGGATAATAAAAGTGTATTTGTTTTTTGGCGAAGAACTTTTGTTTTAAACTCAAAATGGGAGAAGATACCTGGTATGACATCGTACACTATTGCAAACTCATCTTGATACTTGGAGTAACCATTTTGACAATAGTTGGGAATAGTTTAGTGCTAATAGCATGGAGCATCGACAGGAAGTTTCGCTCTCCACAAAACGCATACATTACATCCCTTTCAGTCGTAGACTTTTTCATGGGTGTCCTAATTTTACCGGCGGATATCGCGATAGAAATAAAATCCAATTGGATTTCCCATCCAACGATATGCAAGTTAAGGTTCGTCTTAGCAATCCTGCTCTGTTCCCTGTCAGTAAACGATTTAGCGGCCATTGCAGTAGATCGCTACAGGATCATTACCGAAGGGGTGCAGTATATTCAGGAAAAAAGGGGGAGGCATGTGGCAGAAATTGTTATCTTTCTCTACCTAGTAGCTATTTGGATAATAGCCCCACCCGTTATCGACTGGGCGGATGAATTCTGGCCAACATTATCCAAGGGGGTGTGTAGTTACAACCAATCTCCAGCATGGATTTTGAGATTTGACCTAGGACTATTTTATCTCCCGACTACAGTAATCGTAGTGATGTATTGGAAGACTTTTCGGGATTTGAAGAAGCGGTTGAGGAATAGGGCTGCTGAGATTTGCCTTCTGATTCAGTCAGACACTACGGAAACAAAATCTGAGGGTGGTGAAGGAGCTTCTGGAAGTAACCCAACTAAAACAAAGTGTAAGGCTTTTGATGCTAAACGGCGGAGTCGACCTGGATCTTTGGTAATGCACTTCTTCAAACGAGAAGCTAAGGTTGTTACAAGTATTGCCCCTGAAGAAGAAGGTGTAAACGAGGCTGGCAGGTCAGAAGGCCCCTCTGCTCCTGTTGTGGAGACATCCGTAAAGTTTTCATATGAGAAGGAACGACGAGCGGCCATAATGCTTGGGACTATGATTGGTGCATTTCTGATCTGTTGGGTTCCTTACTTTGTTTGTCATGCTTCCGGTTTACTTTACCATATCTCGTGGCTTCATACAAAGAAGGTTTATGCCTTTTGTTCTTTCATGGGACATGCTAATTCGGGAGTTAACCCGATCATTTATGCTTGGAGGAATGATGACTTCAAAAAGGCGATGAGGAAGATGTTATTTAAGGCTAGAAAAGCTGTACGAAGGGCTAGTTTTAATAGACAGAGAGAGAGACAATGTTGATAAAACTCACGTAAATTAACGCAGTCTTTTTTAAGTTGCTGGGCTAAATATAAATTTTATTGTTTAATCAAGAGTGAATCATGAAAGAGTAAAATGGAATTATTGAGTAAGTTATGATTAAGCAGTTTTGTCCGGCTTTAGCAAGTACTTTGTATAACATTACAGAACTGTTACTACTGCAAAAAAAAACTGTAAAAACTGTTACTACTGCTACTGCTACATTTATTATTAGTTTATTCATAACATTAGATTGAATTTAATGACGTAAGGAATTTTTTAAACATTTCAAACATTGAATAATAACCAACTTGAGTAATTTTAAGAAACCTGTAGCATCTTTCGGCTAACCTGTTCTTTGTCCAACTCGTAATTGTACACGTTTTCCGGATAAGCTAGAGGATTTTCTGACTCCCTCTCTGCAATATCATTTTTCAATTCGTTTGCTGAAGCATCGTCGATAGACTTTCCAAATCCATAATAAATATCTTCACGATAGATCCTATCTTTCCGTCTGTAAGTTCCGTGAAGAAAGTCCCAGAATTCTATATTAAATCCAAAATTTACGTGGAAATATTGATGGTGGTTATCATGAAAGATACAATCCGGCTGCCAGGGTTGCCACCAGTAGCGTTTAAAGTTTATTCCCGAATGGTCTATTATCCCGTGGTAGTAGACGTAACCCATTATAACGCTGTAGTTTACTGTGAAATAAAAGGGTTTTAATCATAAAAAAATTGTCTAATGAATGTCTTCACTCTTATTTCTTAATCTTCCTTACACCAGAACACAGGCATGACGAAAATGGGTGAAAGAAGGACGCATTGCATGTGTAAAAATTCAATAGGATGAATTGCCGTGACGGAGAAGGCCGTAGGTTGCTTGTAAGTGTGGTGGAGCTTGTGGAAGTTTTTGTACAACCAGGGGGTGTGGTACATTCTGTGATGCCAATAGGTCAAGTAATCCTAGGACAGTTAGGGTAATAAGATGGAGATTTCTAAATTAATTAGTAAGCGGAAGCTTGAGGCGTACTTGCATAATGAAGACCACGGGAATTTGCAGTACTAGCCAAATATATCCATACTCTCCAGGATTAAGATAAAGCCACATGGATTTGCCTCCGTTGATGACATAAGTTGAGATTGCAGCTGACAAAGCACTTGATAAAATGAATGCAAAAGTTTTTAATAGTTTTGGAAAAATATTTTTTTTAATTACGAGAGCTGTCGAAGAGACTACCTGCCAAAAACTAGACTGAAAGACCCAATCATTATCTCATGTCTTTCTAAAGCAGGGCTGAGCCACTTTTTTGGCTGGCATTTCCAATCTTCTGGACGATCTCTTTGGCGTACGTAGTAGTACCACTGTAGAAAAGAGGAAAGAAGTAATCTACTTTATTTTATTTTCGTTTTCCTATAAAAGTCATAAGGTATGATGATAATGTCAGGTCTTACGTGGAGGAATCCCCCAACACCAAAGTAGGAAACGTATGAAATCAACGTAGAATATATCCAAGTGTTCCAATATCCATTTAAACGAACGTTAAACCAGTCAGAGACTGAATTGATGAGCTCATCTGATTCTTCCTGGTATGTTGGGCTTCCTAGAGTCTGAAGGTATTTGAATAGATAGACTGCAAATATTAGCCAATCGCCTGAAAATGGAAGAAATTATAGCATTTAAAATTAAGCTAGGAACCTATTCTACTTTCAGTTAAAAAAATTTCCATATTTGATCATTCAGGTTATAAGTTACCTCTTGCCGTGATGCCCAAGAAGAATACGGCTACTGAGGCTATAAAGCTGCCCAGAAATGTGGGTAACTTTGCCCAATACTTTTCCAGTTGAGGCTCAAACTTTTCACTCCAGAAGTATAGATTTGAAAACAGATTCAAACTCTTGGACTCAGGGATTTCTTCATCTTCCTTGCTACTGCTACCACTTCCTGTAGATCCTTTTTTAGCGTCTTGACTAAAATGTACCCTACGAGTAGCCCCAGAGGAGTCCTTCTGGCTGACCTTAGGGGAATTCGGATTGGGACTCATCTCCTATGAATATTTTGTTGCATGGGGGAGGTTATAGCACGTAACAAGGCTTGTTTAGCATTAATTAATCTAAAGTCTTTTCAGATGTGCTCAAGCCAGCGAGGATTTGTTAATTAAAGTTTATTTTTAATATGATTCTGCCATTCATAAAGATGGACTCTTTTTAATTCTTTGTTCATTTGGGGGAGCGAAAGTACTTGAACTTTTATCTATCAATTATCAGTTATTTAACGTGCTATCTCTGTCAACGGGCGTACCGGAGTAGTTAGTTGTAGCTTGCATCAATATAAAGCTTCATAAAGCAGCAATATTTAATATGTTTGTCACAATAATTATTATACTCCCATCTCCTTGCCCACTTCACCTCTCTGTGCACCTGTTACTTGTCCTTTTGGACCAGAAACTGATTAAATTCAATTTTAGAAACCATTTGCAATCCTACCTCAATCCAAGCTTATTCAACTCTCTCAAGTCGGACCTGGCAGATTTGACAATAGTTTACTATCAGATCAAAATATGCTGACTATCAAGGCCTGTCAAGTGACTGAAGTGACAAATATTTGCACGTAGCAGAAGTACCATTATCCTCGAAATGCAACCCGGGCTGGTATTTAATTCCCGCATACAATTAAAAAGAGATAAGGTTATCTTTCGAAGAATTTTAAAAGGGCTTTTATTAAAGTAGTAGGACTATAAAAGGAGGATATGCGGATAAGGTACAAAGCGTTGATGAGAATGTTAGATTTATTAATTATTATTATGTCAATTAAAATTAATAAATAAGTAAGACTGGAAGCTGAAATTCGTAAGCAATGGTACGTTGTCGTGGTCATCGTCATGCATGTGTACTTTGGTGACATACTCCAATCTTTGACCCCAATCTTAATTATACAAAACGGTTAGCACGTCAGTAGCATATGTATATTTAAACTTCTGTTGCATTTTTGAATGGCAAACTGCTCAAAAGTGGAATTAAAATAACACTCTTGTATTGTGAGGAAGAGAAGCATAGATGAATGTTCAACTTGGCGATTTCGAATACGTTTTGGGATGTGTTAAGTTAGGTATCCTCATAACTTGAATTAGCAAGAAAATCAGTAGCATTATCCATGTTAAAAATTAAACGCTAAAATAAAAATGGTCAACAATTTTTAAATGATTTTAATTATATTGTATGCAAGGTGGTGAAATTTAATTAGAGTTCACCCCCTTGATTACATAGTAACTTTAATGCTATTTACAATACTAAAAGATTACTAGTCCGGCTGGTTAGTGTTAGTAACGAACAGACCTTGCTCTGTAAATCGGTGTACTTTGACTTTCACTTTGTAATGTGAAATCGTCCAAAAAACATCAAAGCTTGGTTTATTTTCTAAGTGCTATGATAACAGTGACAGCTTTATACAGCAAAATATGATAAAATGATCTTCTCGTTGATTTAACACAGGTAAAAAAGGCATTAGATCGTAAAGCAACATGAAACGCGACTGGTTTCAACCCTTTAACTCTTGCAATGATCAACCGTCTTTCTTGAAGAAATTTTGGGCTGACGGCTTTGATTCTCCATGAAGTTATCAAATTGGTCGATTTTACGTTAAAGGATATGAATATTAAATATGTTATGTGGGTAAGAAACAGCATTACAACTGGAAACATGGAAAATCCCATTATTAGAAAGTAAGGTAGTTTACTATAGAGGGAAATTAATATTGGTCCGGGTAACATCATAGTTACGAAACTAATAATATGGAAAATGAAATTAGCGTTTCCAATCAAATTATAAAGGATTTTTATTCCAAAGCAGAGTTGCAAGTAAAAGTCTACGGACTTTACTAGACGGCGAAAGATTTTTAGATTTATTAAACCAAACGTGACCTTCTTAGCGTCAAAGTCAGAAAGAATGTATAATATTTCAGTGACCTTCAGAAGGAAAGTAAACCCAACTAAAATAAAGCAGGAAAATATTCGAAGCTCTTCGAATATTATGAAGTACATCAATATCATGGAGAAGAGGCGGGTTAAAATATAGGTTTCGAGTCGATCTAGTTGCAGAAATATGTCAAATGTATTAGTAAAAGGGTCCAGTTTGGTCAGTGCGAAGTTAATAGAAAAGAAGATAGGCAATGTCCAGAACCAGTAGAGGATTAGTCTTACAGATGTTACCAATAGGGCTCCCCAATTATGATAACTTCTTGAAAAATAGGGCTGTTGGGTCAAAGATGCATGACCCCTTGGTTGGGATTTTTTCGGTTTCTCAGAACTGGTGAAACTGGCTATAGCTGTAAAATAATGTCAAGTTAAGCTCGGGTGTTGACTATTACAGTAGAAATCTTGTCTACACAATTTCAGATTAAGTTTTCTACGATGAAGATTTCAATTAAATTGTTTATATCTTACTATCTTGTAGAAGAGTGCTTAGCAAGAACAGGTTTTTAATACCAACCAGGTCGTCTCCCCACATTATCATATATGGCCCTCGGAGTAGGATGGATAGAAATGCAATCAGCAAATGAAATATTAAGGTAACGACCGTCGGAAGAGGTAAACGTGTTGAATCGTCCCTTATCATTGGTTCCCGTACAAGTAAAAAGATACATGAGCCTATCCAAACTATGTAAATGGCAAAAGTCACCAAAGATTCCCAAAATAAGGTCTTTCTCCAATCTCCTCTATAGCCGATCTCATTTTTCTTACAGTCGTAGTAGACTGGAAATTTCCAAAAGTAGCCGAAGATCCTTTCATGTAAGGGAAAGATTGATAGGATTTGTTCTGCTAAACCTGACATATTGCTAGAAAGCTGTATTTTGGTTGACTTCTATCGAACAACTGACCTGACTTTGTTTCAAAACTCAACTACCTTTTATGTTCAATCGATGCAAGTTTCATGAAGCAACAACCACGGTGAACTCGACTCTTTGCATATAATTTGAGGACGACGAAGTTTTAAACAGTTTAATTTAATTTCCAGCAAAACTACGGAGGTCTTGCTAGAAAGCAGTTTAATGTAACTTCACAAATCCTAACAGAATTATACTAATTCTTGTACCAGCTATCATTTTAGTATTGTAATAGTCTATGCTTATTCCTTGGACCTCAAAAATTGCAATACAAAATGGAACAAACAACGTCCGGCTCTTAAATAACTTTGAATAGTAAATTAATAAAAACATAGCGCAGGATGAAAATGGTATATTGTAGAGTTGAGAATTAATACAATTCGTAATCATATCAGTGACTGCTACAACGGTTATAAGCGAAACTGACCTAAAATTAAGGGCAGATAATTGCCTTTTAAACTAGTAAATATATTCCAAAAGGAATCAACCAATTTGCTAAAGAGCAACGTTTAAAGTAAATTAAAAAATGTATTACTGACGGGGTTCCCGAGTGGAATGACGGAAACATTCAGTTCCGATAATAATCTTAATTAATAAAACTAAGTTGCAAAAAGCAGGTTTACTGAGTAATTTACATGTGGAAAGGCTGCAAATTACTTTAAAACGCGTTGCTTTTTTATGGTAGCTAAAATTGAAACCAAAATTAAATTTTATCTCTGAAATGAATTAGGGCTCAGCTTAAAGAAGCTGATAAAACTATGTTGCGACGTATTTTTAAAATTGCTAATTTTTAGAGGTTGAAGATAACATTTTATATGCAACAAAACTACCCTTCTCTCCATTTAATTATTTTCATGGTCACTGAAATTACCTGATGTAGAAAGGAGGCAATTCTAACAAAGCGGAAAAGATAGATTTGCATTTATATTGAGAATAATTTAGATTACCGTAAAGTCGCGCATTACAGCCGCGGTTTATCTATGATAAAAAGATGTTTTTCAAGCATGCGGCTTTACGTTC
>JAQFZX010002885.1:0-15664 GCA_034682405.1 Hydroisotoma schaefferi | reverse complement strand
ATCAATAAAATCGGCCCAAGAATCATGGAGTAATTCAAGTTTTAGTTTGTCGGTTTTTGAAGTATTCACCCGATAGTTGTTGTTTACTGTTTGCAGTAAGACTAGACTGTATATTTGTCAACACTTATTTTATTTGCACCGGAGATTTCTCCGTCAGATTTTATAGATCTGTCCAACGTAAGCGATAAGAAATAATGAAGATCATAAATATGTTAGTATTTTATAAGCTTCGAAGACAAGCCTTAAGTAATTCCCGTCTGAAATCTTCCTTTTGTGAGGATTTTACAAAATAATTCCTTCAAAATTTGTAAATTATTTTCAAGAATGTAATAACTTCCTTTGAATGATTTTAATTTGCTGTAACATTATTTTGGATAGCAATTTAGTTTATTAAAAGTATATAGACAACAAAAGGATCAACAGTACAAACCAATGTAATTAAAATGTATTGTTAAAGTTAACGCTAAGTTTGAAGGAGGACATTTGTTGTCCCATTAACAGAGGATGAGGTAAGTGCAGCATTTAAAAAATGCCTTTCTCATCCTCGCCCGGCTTATCTAATGTTCCAGTCCGTATCTTTTTTGACGATCTACTTCCTATGCTCACGAAGATATTTAATGTATGTCTCCAAAAAAATGGTTTCCTAATTGTTGGAAGAAAGCATTGAAAACTCCAATCTTAAAACCTCGAGGTGATATTCTTGACGCTAATTGTTATAGCAGTAACCATAAAAATCTCTCTAATATACAGAGTACCAATGATAAATATCTGCAAATGTGGTCCCACCCGATCAACCACACGAGCCTCGAACTTCTAGAAATTTTAGAAATACTACGAATTCAGGAATTGTATGAGTATTACCTAGCTATAATGGCTAGAAACTTTGTTACTCAAAAAATTATAATGTCCAACATAATCCCAGTTGTCCTGAGGAATTTCTTTAGCTATTCAGACAAAACTAGATTGTCTAGATCGGCACTTAATTTTGTCGTTGCAAAATACTACACCTCATTTTATGAATCAAGTATTAAGTACAATTTAGCTGAAATACGGAATAGACTACCTCGTCAAATTAAGAGCTGTTCCTCTTTTAACAACTTCAACCATGTTTAACCAACATTTGTTAACAACACGAATCCCGACATGAACCTTTACTAATTTAGATCATTACTGTACACCTCCTATTCACTAATTATATATTAATATTTTTAGGGTCTTTGGATGTAAACCAACGTTGTTGAGTTCGTTGATTCCTTTGAGAATAAAGCATTATTATAAAGCATTATTTACAATAAATGGAAACAGCAAAATCTGTTTTTATTAAATATACTTGCTAAAAGGAGCTGTTCGGCTAGAAATTCATTAAAGGTCTTAAGCATCATGATTTGTGTCAGGGACAATTATTGACAGCTTACGTTCATGACCTTTGAAGGTTTTTTCGCTCATGTATTCTTATTAAAATATCTCTTAAAAAGCACAAAAAGCCTAGTCTGCGGTTGATGAGTAGTGTACGCATAAAACTCGTTAGATCCAAAAAATGCAATCTCATCAGATTTTCTCAATAATCACATTCAACGTCAACATTATTCAGTGATATCCCTAGTATACAGATCATATCATTGCTTTTTAGCCTTCATCGCCAACCTCGCAATAAAGAACGGACTGGGCGAGTGTGAACGCGTAAAATTATACACAGAATCCAAACGCATTATGCTGATTCACGTTGTAAATACACTCTTCTGTAATGCTAAGTACAAATTATTTACAGCAGCAGCCTAGCAGCTAAGCTTGAAAGTTTTAAGTCCGTTAAAATGTGTACAAAAATGATGATGGTTATGAGGATAAATAAGTACTAGCTCAAGTACAGAGTCTGGGAAGAAGATGAGATGTTTCCACCGCTAATCAGCACTTGTCCGATTTGAAGTATCTTCAACCCTTCCAAATCCTAATCCAGAAGATCCTTCTTGTGGAGAGGATTATCTGTATTTATTATTACCTACTATGATTCCTCAATGATGATGATCATCTGAACCAGGCAGGCAGACATGTAGCTTAACTTTAAATCAGGTACTCTTCTATTAGAGCTAAGAAGTAAGTGCATCCATTTTCTGTCTCCGCCCTTTAAATCAATTCTTCATTGTACTTTTTCCAACCCTAGTGCTTAAATCTTACAGCTATGTTTATAGGTAGTAATGGTAATAATCATGTTGAATTCAAAATGCATACCAAACTAAGCAACATTTTGCATTGTGTTGTACTTCTGGTTGGCATAATTTTTTGTTTTATTTTCTACATTTTATGTCGCGATAGATAGACTTTCTGAAACAATACACTGTGAGATCATGCACAAAGTTAGCTGTTGCTTTGAAAGAGTAATCTGTTTGTAAAATTCAATGTACCTAACAAAGCGATGAGACTGAAAGCAGCAGCTCAGTTGAGTTAGTAAACCTATTCCTTATTCTTTGAATGTTAGTGATTATGTAAATTAAGCTTTGTGATTTAGGGAATGATTGTACAATGCCGCTGGGGCTGGTGAAATGACGAAATCAAATGCAGGTTTTACCCTTTATTTTCTTATTTAGCTGGGATACAAGAGTTAAGGAAGAAATTAACTGTTTGGGATGCGAGTGTCGCTTCAAAATTATTATAAGAAACGGAACGGAATGTTCTAATTGTTGCTATCATTTCCTTCCTTCAACACTAGCAGTAATTCTTTTAAAACGCATTCAAAGAGTTTATGCATGGGAAAAGGTTAAGCAAATAAAAACTTATTTACGACCACGTTAATTAACTTCAAACAAAAGTATTGGATTTGTTTTTTGATTGCATCGCTACAATATTTGTTATCATAAAGTAGCATGTATTAAGACAAATAAGTACGTGGATTAAGTTCCTATTGATCGAAATAATTATAGTAGTTTGTATGTAATTATCCACAAGCTCACAACCCGAATGACCATATGACGCCTGATTGAAGCTTTAAAAAGGCTTTTTTACGACAAAAAATTGTATCAACTGTATAATTAACATCTCGTGACTACAATGAGTTAAATAGCTAGAAATAACAAGGGAAGGGTAAGGAATAAGGGGTAAACAAATAATATTAATAATTCCTATCGCGTATACGGCTGTTTATAGCTTATACAAGAAGTGATGCAGCAATTTCGTTTCAACAATCCTTCCCTTGTGTTGTGATTCGATTGTGACAGATCGATGGAACTTTTCTTGGTTTTTGTTTACTCTATCGATCAGAAATAAACAGGATAAACAACTCTTCACTATTCAGTATCCCGTCAAACTGATTCAACGATGATGAAGATGATGTCTTTTAAAATGAAATAGGCTTAACGTTAGCTTCATCGATAAATTCTGGGGCTGTTGTCAAGTTCCACTCTTTACCCTACTTTCGGCCTCATCTCACTTTAATCCCTTTTTACAACTTCAGAGCCGAAGCCAATCCCACAATAATCTTCTTCTGTACTTTATTTTAACCACTACTAATTCTGCTAACGCAATTGATGCTGTTAAAATAAGTAGTAAAGGTCTTTTAGTGACTTTCGAAAAGGGTAATAACCAGGCAAACAGTAGGGTTTGCGCTTTCTGTATTTAACTCAGTATAATATTAATATCGTATACCAATCTGGGCTACTATTTTTAATAATGAATGTTTTGTGATAATCAATTTTAATAGTCAAAAACAACTATTATTAAAAAGTGGTTTCTATTTTAGGAAGGCCACAATTTGCAGATTCATGTTACTAAAACATCAGATCGTATCATTTGCATCTTGAATTGAAAAGGAAACAAGCACAAAGGATGATTTTTACGGATACCTAAACCTACTACCTACCAACATACCTAACGTTGCTTATCTGTGGAAAATTGTATCTAGCTAATGGCATGAAAAAGCATGCAAGCACTTCAATTTACCTTACTAAGAAGTCACTTTGTTGAATTGAGAAGTTTGAGCGTGTGTGGTCCATTTTTTCAAAGTGCTAGGCATTACTTTTATACACAAATCTACTGGTTCTTGTGTGTACTACGACTACCAAGGTTTGACTTTACGTTAGGTTACGTCGGGTAGGTAAAATAGTACGACCACTTTAGATGAGGTGATAGGAATTACCTTCAGCCAGAGAGTAAGAGAGCTGAGAAAGAGATAAAACAGGGATTTTTTAACTCAAGAAGAGCTTTATTTTTACTTAATGTTCTTGTGTTGTAATTGATAATCTGTGAAACAGAATGGTTAGCTGTTACCTTGCTTCACTATTTTTGCTTCCTGATTCTAGTCAGGAGTAAATAGATTTATTTTTCCATGATTGTTGTTCATTCGTTTACGTATTCGTAATCCGTACTACAAGCAATTAAAGTATGCTTCGATTGTCTCTATAGTTTGTGGCTAGTATGATTTTAGATACTGTATTTCCCGATTTAATTCCCCCACCCCAAAATAATTCCCCATGGGGTTCGGGCCATTTGAAATAATAATTCCCCCCCGGAATAATTCCCCATGGGGAAAAAATTCCGATCCCTCAAATTGAAGCTATTTTAATAAGAGATATTGAAAGTTAACTTTCTCAAAGGATGTTTAACCGTTTTAAAAGAGCATTACCTAAAATACTTTTGAGAAGTGCTTTTTTACCATAAAAATTTCGAATTAATTTATAATTAGCAAAAGCGGAGAATGCGTTTTTAGCCCATTATAGGGCTATATGGATTGCCGTGTCCGTCCGTCTGTCTGGCGACACGATAACTCTCGAAAAAATTATGTTGGAACATCCAAATTTGGCATAGGGGGTTAGAAGAACCCATCTCAGGCTAAGTTCGAACATGAGCCAAATCGGTCAACCAGACAACCCGTGGGGTCAATTCGGAGGTTTTGTTTTACTAAACTTTAAAATGTTTTTTGTAATTCAATTAAGGAACTACTTCAGAGAATGAACATATATGAAACAGAAAATTACTAGTATTTTAAAATTGCCATTAAAAAATTAAACTGGAATTGTATTATTTAAACGATTCATATTCTTTAGTTTAATTGCATATTCTTATTCACTCAATTTCAGTTTTAAAATAATAGAATTACTGGGAACGGCTGGTTAATTTTTTTCATTTTGAAAGACAAATTCAGCAAAAAAAGTTGTAAAAGTCTATTTTTTGGTATAACTTTTAATTAAAATTACTACTAAAATTATCAAGAAGTCTGGGTCCTAAACAAAAAATTCATTTGAAATAATAATTCCCCTCCCCGGTTTAATTCCCCAGGGCAAATCGTAGTTTGAAAACATAATTCCCCAGGGGAATTAAATCGGGAAATACGGTATATTGTATTAATGGTTAGTATTTTGATGAAAGGAATTCTTCCAAGTTCTTTTGTACTTTGAAATCTCATAAAAATGCATATCTGCCTAGTTTAGCTGAAGCAAGTCGTAGTCGTGTTTCAGTACTTTGTTACGCCTTTTCTTCTAAAAGGAATATTAAATTATTGTCAATTATTTTGAACTCTGAAGGAAAGCGAGCTGTTGGTTGATACTGTGCCGGGACTAGAACTAGTAGGTCATTTTTATTGTATATATTTTTATACTACTGTAAGCAGTTGTAAGTTAAGTGAAGAACGTGGTGTATGTTGATTGAATTCAGAATGCAGGTATTAGCATTAAGGCAGGTGCTAGGTATATGGCTAATCTTCAAGAGAAGTTCACTGTTAAATGTGCTTTTTATTATTTCATGCGATGATCTTTATGCTATGATCCAGATGGATTGAATAGAGAGGGGATAAGTGTAATTTATGGATCATTAAATGTAAATGGCAACCGTGTCGAATGAAGAGCAGTTAAAGCCCAGCCACCTTATATTAGATTAGGGGGAGGGGGACACAGCTAACGGAATTTGAGTGGTGCTGATTTTTTTTGTGGAATGGATAGTCAAAGAAGAAACAATAATGTCAAACCGAGAAGACAGCTTTTAAAATAATTCTCACTGATTATTTTCTGTTGCTTGGAAAACTCGTCTAATTATCGTGAGATTAAATGTTTGAAAAACGTGAAATTACCTAGAGGTTAATTTGGCATAATTTACCCTATATAATTCTTGTACCAAATTAGACGGAATTGAATTATATTGTTACAAAATCGTACAAATAAGTAACTAGAGTCTTCATTTTATTAATTGAAATACTCAGATACCAACTACCAACCAACCATTTCAGCTAATTAATAAAATTACCTTACTCTCTTTGTTGAACGATTAAACCGGTTGCTGAAGGATACATTTCATGAAAAGCTACAAGATTAAATGTATCATAAGAAGTTTAAAGATGTCAAACAGAAAGCCTTGATTTATTCGTTTTATTCAGTAGGAGCAAAGCGGATTTCCACAGCCTATAAACTTATACACTTTGCCGAGAAAAAGCCCTTAAAACAACATTGACATTCATAAAAACATATTCAACAAGCCTCTTTCTGTATAATTTCTCCAGCTCAACAACAAGCATAAACAGGACAGACAGTTTCCTCCAAAAGGAATCAAATATATATGCCAGTTCAGGTCAGATGCATCATTTATCCTATATAATGTCTGTCTATACAAATCCACACTTTTGCTCCGATTTTCATAATTTTGGTCTCTAAAAATCGCAAATAAATTCAGCTTTGTGCTAAAGGGGGTTTTGTTGCGGAAACATCTGACCTTGACCCTTAAAAAGGTCAAAAATATGGCGCTACTGCAAACCTTGACCGATTTCGCCCATCTTGGTGTCAAATAAAAGGTATATTTGATTTTATATTTTATTGACTTTTCGCCCCCTAGGGCTTTCACCCACGGAGCCAATAAAAGGTATATTGACCCAGCGGTTACATGTAATTGGTAAGTACTGCAAGAAAGTGTGCCCGTTGACCTTAAAGGTCCAACCAAAGTATGGGGCTGCAGTAAACCTTAACCGATTTGGCTCATTCTGGTGTCAAATGAAAGGTACTCTCCTAGCGGTTAAGCATAATTAAAATTTGGTTCGAGGAGGTATACCCTTCGACCGTTGAAAGGTCACAACTATTGCGCTACAGCAAATCTTGACCGATTTTGAGCATAATAAGTAATAATCCTCCGATTGTATATAATCGGGATTTACTTGGAGGGGGTACGCCCATCAACTTCAAAAATGACAAACACGTTTTCTTCAAGCTTTCCGCCATAGTTTTATCAAACTACCCTAAGCTCCTCATTCCCAGCTCGAACTTAGCTCCTCCCCTCCTTCCACAACGGGAGCGCAGCTGGAGGTCCCACGATCAGAGGTCCCGCGCCTCGAGGTCCCGCGCCTCGAGGTCCCTTACGACTGTGGGTCCCTAACGGCTGGAGGTCCTTTACGGCTGTGAGTCCCTAACGGCTGGAGGTCCCTTACGACTGTGGGTCTCTAACGGCTGGAGGTCCCTTACGACTGTGGGTCCCGTACGGCCGGAGGTCCCTAACGGACGGAGGTCCTTAACGGCTGGAGGTCCCTTACGGCTGGGGGTCCCTAACGGCTGGAGGTCCCTTACGGCTGAGGGTCCCTAACGGCTGGAGGTCCCTTACGGCTGGGGGTCCCTAACGGCTGGAGGTTCCTTACGGCTGGGGGTTCCTAACGGCTGGAGGTTCCTTACGGCTGGGGGTCCCTAACGGCTGGAGGTCCCTAACGGCTGGGGGTCCCTAACGGCTGTGAGTCCCTAACGGACGGAGGTCCCTTACGGCTGGGGATCCCTAACGGACGGAGGTCTCTTACGGCTGGGGGTCCCTCTGACTAAAAATATGTTTAATTTAGCAAACGAGATATGTATGTTATATGGACAAATTGGAATACAGTATGGTAATGATAGAATAATAATGGTTAGTTAAGTTTCAGTTACTGCGATAATTTCTGCCGTGACAAAGTCTCCAACTAAAAGTCTTTCTCAGATAAGAAAAAAGGCAATAGCAGACAGCCATTCCTCGCCTTAGTTTGCATGTAGCAAATAACTGACATGAAAGTGAATCTTTCTTAACAAGAAGTCTTAACTACCTAACACTTGACTTCTATGAATTTTGTTGCCCAAAAGGCGGAGGCTTGACTGAGTTCTTATTAGCATTTGGAATTTCTAGTGGCGATTCCTCCAAGAATATTCCAGTCTAACCTAAAGTCTTATCTACATAAATTCGTAATTCTCCTCTAACGCTTCTTCTATCTCTTTTGCTATCATTTATTCGTCCAAAAGTTTCCTGCCTGCCTGGAACTGAATGACTCGTTGGCGTCATTTGATATTATAGGAACCAACCGTAGTGAAGATTCTAAACAGGATGTTAAAATATGCAGTCCCGGCCTACATGGCTTAAAAACCTGGAAACCCTCAGTCCTGTTTGCATCTTATATAGTTTTTTCTGCTCCAACTTAACTAAAAGCAAGCAAACTAACTTATGTAAAGGTATTATGAAAAGCGTATGCCACCTACTGAACCCCTGCACTATGGATAGAGCTACTAATTCAAATCAGTCACTTTGTATCTAGTCCGGATAATTTTTTTGGAATAAAAAGAACCAAGTTTTACATTATGCATCATCATAAAGACCCTTGCTGGTTGCTGCTGATGATTGTACGCATTAAGGATGGTGTTTTGGCTGTGGATGGTTGACTGGAGGAGGTTCACGGTTTTGTAAAAGGTCCCTCGCTCAATGTTTGTGTACAAGTTGAATGAAAAGAACATTTCCCCAAGTAGTTTAAGCGCTAGCGTGAAGTGTCACATCAACAAAAGCCGTTTTCCGGACAGAAAGACAAACCGGGCCATCAGTTCACCCTGTGAAGGAAGTGTAGGCTCTTTGGATGCAAATACTGGGCATTAAAAGTCAGAGTTTGTTAGTGTGATCTTGTATTTTAGCACTAGCTACCCACACCACCACTATTTAAAGCATGAGAACCTTGAGTAATACATTATGATTTTGGGATGGATTTACTAAATAGAATTCTATAGCATGCAAGGGAGATAGATAATTCTTTCCAATCCAGTATTGTGTAGATATTTTAATCCATAGGGACTCAATGTTATCGTAAAGCTTTCGTGTTTACTTGGAGGATTTTAGAGGGTGGTTTAATGCTAAAGACCAATTATAATTGAATGATTCATTTCACTTCCCACAAAAATCTCAATTTTTATTATTGAAGGAAACTGTGCTGTTTTAAGTGCATGGGCAGGAGTAACTTGTTTCAATGTTCTGCTAGCAGATAGGTAGTAGACCGCTTCCTGTACTTACAAGCAAACATTTTGCGTTTTCCTTGTGGCGCCGACTGTCATATTTTGGTGCCCTTTAATTATTATAAAAAAGCCGATTGAATTGCATAAAGCTGGTGAGAAGAATACGAAGCTTTGTGTGATTTGATGGTTAATTTATTTATATGCAACAATTTCGCAGAAAGTTGGTTATAATTTGTAAATATTGGCTTCTCAATGAAGGAACGAAAAATAAGAATTCTAGCCGTGTTTATTTTAAATAAGGACTTGACTCTACATTCACAAGTGAATTAGAGTATAATACCAGACAAATAAATTTACCAGTGAAGCAATGATTTAAGCATGACAAAACGATACCATTATCCATTGAATATTAAAACATTGCATGATGTTTGCTTAATACAGATTGAAATGAAAGCTCCAAACAATTAGTCATCCTACAAGGAGAGATCAGATAAATTAGAGATTATCCTTTCAATCAAGACCACTACATTTAGTACAAGCATGCATGTGTCGTATCCTCCTCATGTGCTGTTAGGTAATGCCCAGAGGAAATAAATCCCTGGAAATGAAAATGTTAAATGTGTGAAAAGTCACAAATGTGCGGTGGTCGGTCAGAGAACATTACAGTTGCCCATGAAGCAATTTACTCGTGTCTGTGTATCCATAATGATCCATCTGCCAGTGTTTAGAGAACCTCGTGCAATTTAGACAGGATAAAACACCCTCACTCTTCCACTGCTTTCTGTTACCATCAAATAAACCATCAAACAGTATTTTCTGCCCGTCTGTCCTACCCTGCATAATATATTATATTATGATGGGTTGGTTGGGTTGTACAAAAATTTACACCTTACAAAGCTAGCACCCCTAAATAATCCATACACAATGATTCTTGTAGTCATTTCAAGAGCTACGGATGGTTGAATTCTAGATGCATCAACATAATAACGTCCACCAACCGGGCATATCATATATAAACTGAAACTGAAATTTAGTTATAACGAAAAATAGGGTTTAAAAGTTTAAATGATAGCAGGCAGTGGAATGGGTTTTCTAAACCTTCTCACTTACATTCAATTATTATAACAGCCAAGAGACCCATTGCTTATGTAAAATATTTGCTCTTTTAGTAGAGTATTCTGAGGGCGATTATACACAACATTACTATGAAGTTTTCTACGCTTAGTATGTATAAGATATTGTGGAAAGTGTGTAAGGTTTGTGTGTATTTCTGACAGATATTTTAGAGGAAGTTCCCCTCTTGAAATTGTAACCGAGCTTCCTTCCTTCCCGTTTGACTGCCTGTGTTATGTATGCGTTTCTTTGTTACAGTTACAACAAGCCCTTTGGTGGTGGTTGTAGCCGTCTTAATAGACATTATTGGCACTCCACCCTCCCTTTTCCCCGTTCTAATGATGTCTATCTATGCTTCTGCTGTTCCGAAGCTGGGTATAATAATGGTGAAAAGAGTGGATTTATTGGACTATTTCATTAGGCAATTGACATTTTCTCATCTTCTAAAACCCTCATACTCTTTTTTCAGTATATAAATGCAAGGATAGAAAGTTAGAGGCCTTATGTACGTTGGGGTTCATAGTGGGACAGAATTGTAAAGTTTAATCCCGAAACATATCTACATGAAGTAAATAAATACGGAGTAAGGGATTTTGCTTTTAGCATAAGCAATTGATATTACATGCAAATTGAAGTTCATTCGTGGAGTTAAATGGGTACATTTTATTGGATTGAATGAAACAGGGGATGGATGATTTGAACAATGATTCAGAGGGATTGAAGTGCATAATACTTGCTTAACTTTGGGCTAGGAATCGAATGGGATCGTTTGAGCTGAATGAATGTTAAGTTCCGTGAGATGAGATGATGATATGATGAGGGTGATGGTGGCTAAATGTTGGTTTGAATGATGGAAATGAAAGGGTGTGATGTTGACGAGATGGGAAATGGGAGACGGAAATTTTGCATTTTTATTTCAACTTTCGAGTCTGATTAAGATCGGTTAACAGTTGGGGGTAGCAAAGCAAAGTGAGGGCTAGGAAAATCTAGTTAGAGAAATGCATAGATTGTATGTTTTCCAATCTATGCCTTTATATATGTTAGCAAGTTTAAGGGGTTTGGGAGTGATTGTTAGATTTACATTGCATTTAAGGCTTTCTAATAAGTTGGAATTAGTTTTGCATAGTGCCTACACTATCTGTACTTTAAACAAACTTAATTTCGATAAAAGTATCTAGTTAAAAAGGAGTTTGAGTTAGATGCCAGTTAATGAAGAATTAACTCCTCTGCTTAAATATAAGGAGATTAAATTAATGAATGTTAATTTGTTACAATTTCACGGGCCTATAAAGTTTGAAAATTGAATACTGATTGATGACGCATGTACAATTCTTAAATTTATTGAAACATACATTTTACATTTCTCTAAATATTAACCCTAAGTAATGCTCCCAAAACTAAGCCAACCAACAACCGTAGGAATATCCATTCCAATCCTGTAACAAGGCACGAACTAAACCACGCACTTGGTACATACATACATACTATAGTCTTGAAAATTTCATGCATCTCGAGCCGTAATAAAAATCTTATCGTTAGGATGTCACAAACTCAAGCAGGAAACGTGTAACTCGATAAGCCTCCTTGTGAAGTTTCCTATTTCATTTTAACCCCAAGCAAACCAGGAAAGGTGCATGTGTTATATTCCTAGTTTATCTTTCCTTGATGTAGGTATTAAAAGGCCCTTGGTTTCTTGCATAACACGGGCCATCACCGTAACCAACTAGTAACCGGCATCCGTAGAGTATCGCTAGTTGGATTGAAATTGTTCAGTAAACCAAGTGTGTCATTAACCTTCCCTTTCAGCTTGTGCACTGTTTGCCTTCTGGTCATCAGACATCATCATTACTTCTCTCCAGCAAAGCAACAACAACCTTCGCTAAGTCAACTCAAACTCAATTCTATTAAATTCAATGCAACTAAAGCAAAGCCAACTAAACCCCAGTCTTTCCTTTCGTCCGTAGAAGTAATGCAGTCTAACTCAAAGTCTTCCTTGACTTTACTTTATACGTCAAGCTGAAGACTGAAGCTTACACAGTACAGTAGTTCTGATAATGTTGAAGTATTATGAAGCCTTTTCTTTCTCTATTGCTTATAAACTGCACGAACAATAATTATGTTGATGTTATACAAAAATATCAATATTTCATCACAGATTAATAATAGGGGGCTTTTAAATGAAATGTAATACTAAACAAGAGGAGGCGGTTATTAAATGCAATGTTTCCTGTCGAGTTCCTTTTTTGACGAGTTTTCCCTTTAATCTGATGTGAATGCATGCGGTGTTATCTCCATTTGTTAAAATCTGGTGGAGTGGCAGCAAGAAGCCTGAGGCGATTCATTTTCGGTTAGCAGCACCAGCCTAAATTTAATTTGTCTCTAACGTTGATAAAATTCTAATTTTGACGGTGTTAATAAGGTAGGTATGACTGTGACCGTCGGACACCCGGTAAAGGGTTTAAAGACAATGGGTAATGTATTCGAATCGCGTTATTTTCAGCCAATATTCTGTTCGGTGATACTTTACATAAATCACCCTAATTGTATATGCTAATGGTTTGTATATTCGGTAAAATAGCTGGATTTCTGGATAAAATAGCTGAATTGGCTGGCTAAACAAGGATGATGGTCGTATCTTGGGGTGATTGAATTGGATTTTTAGGTCGGGTTAAATTAGTCTCGTTGCTTTTTCGAGGGCAATTAGCTTTAACTATATTAGGATTCTTTCAAATTTAATGATTTGCTCTTTTAAGCTGGACTTTCTGCATGTAACTGAGTGAACATTTCCTTACTTTCCGTGTCATACTATGATTACTACTTCATATGGTACTGAGTCTGACTTAGTGTACAGGAATTATTACAGAGGAGAGGTCGGTATCCTTACCTGTTTCCTCTTATCATTTATTCGTATCAGTATCATATCTGTTTGTATGTTTTACTTATTTTGCATTTGCTTCTTTCTCGGAATTCCAGTATGTGGGAAACTATGCGTTTTATTTATTAAATGCCTCAAAACGCGAAACGAAATGCGGAAAAGTAAAGTAATCCAGCATTGACCCCAAAGCTCACCGTACCGTCTGAATTACTTTCGTTGAATGCTGCTGTAATACTAACTGATGATTCATTTCACTTTTAAAATGTTGACATCTACTTTTCTATTATGTGCGGATCCATATAACCTACGCATCTCTGTTGTTATTATACGTAAAATTGGCCAGAAGTTTAATTAAAAAAATAATCGTTTTCGCAAACAAGATTTCGCAGAAGTGCTGCCTTTTCCATTAAAAACCCTACAACTTTCGAAACCACCCAAATAATAATTGGATTTGCTGGTCAATGACTGTAATCTGTAATATAAATGTATCCAGGCACGCTCTATGTCAATTATAAGAACCAACAAAATGTATCCAATCCTTCAGTTTCAGACATATTGGCCCAATTTTTCCACTTAGTTAGTCTCTCAAGCCCTTTCTGTAAATCAGAATGCATGTTGAGAGAACAAGAAAGTGCAATTACCTCTTTAGACGTATAAGCAAAAGTAATTGAGTATCAAAATCTAAAGAAAAAGATAATACTATCCGAGAGACATAATAAATAGCCGTAAGTAATCATAGCATTTTGCCTGCAGATTTCACCAAATAAACACAGCTGGAATGGAAGCTCTTCCTTCCTTTAATCTAGCTCAGTCCCTCTCTCTCTCCTTTTATTCTTACTTTCATTTCAGTATCTCCCAAGATGTTGTTCTTGTCACGAATAAATACCCCATTAAAAAATAAACCCTGGTTCTGGTATGGAAGAAACTTGCAAAAAATCCAACTGTACTTCATGGAAAGTCCGTTACCCACTGAACACTTGGTCCTTCTTCCTACATGTAGTTACATTTTTTATTCACGATGCTTGTAGTACTGCTAACTTATGTACAAACTACATCTATTTTATCAAAAGACTAATTCCATCCTCGTGTCAACCCTAGTGGAGGGCCTCACGGGGCTTGCTTGCTTTTTTTACTTTTAAATCACAGATAAAGATACTATCCCAATATAGTTCAACTTACCCATGGAATGGAATACAAAAAATGAACGTTACATTTAAGTAATGTAGGTTGTCTCAAGTTTTTTTGTCCATGTGCCGCTGATTAAATAGAATATAATTCTGAAAACGCTGACTTACAACTTACAATGTTAGTTAAATGTAGAATTCTACAATGGAAGGGCAGAAGTACATCATGAATAATGTGTAACCGTATGTGCTTGACTGGTTGCTCGTGTTTGTTGTATTTTAGGAATTGGGTCTGGGTGGGTAAAATGTCTTGGTTGCGGGATCCTGTAATATGTGACTTCGCTCACATTCACATTCTTCAATCTAACCCTTTCAATGACGTCTTTCTTCTTTATCTTTTCTTCGTAGGTGTTCACATGGGAGGAGAATGGAAACAAAATTCTAATAGTAAAATCATACTACCATATATATTGGCTAGTAGTGCAAGTGATGGATATATTTATTGCGGAACTCTTTGCCCGATTCAATGTAGTTGTTAGTGTTGAGGTTGATACCATTCCTTTACTTAAATGTATACTATTGTGGTTATGCTATGGAATTATGCTGTATTGGAATGGGAGAGACTGACAACGTAGCAATGACGGATAGGCTAGATACATGCGAAAAGATTCAGAAAAAAGGACAATAGAAACAGAATACCCCAGGGTCTTGCATAACACATTGTCCAAGATGTTTACTTTACTTGCTTCTTTAAACTATTTGGTATTCACACGGACAAAATCAGATAATACTAACGCGGCACAGCACTGCACCGATTGAACAAACCGACCACTACTGAATAACCTTTTGTTGGGTTTTTTGCAAAGTTACTTTGCTTCTTTGCACTTGCCCTCATTCAATTTATAGCAGGATACGATTTGAAGTTTAAGTTAGTTCATTTGTTGAGGTTAACTCTAGAATTGAGTTGAATCCTGTCCAATACATTGAATGTTGTTATAGTTTAAAAACATGTATATTATGTTATTTTGGTGAAATAAGGAGATAAAGTGTCACCCAGATATTATTGGACTGATAATTCTATGCTATTGTGTGGTTTTGAAAGTTGCATCTTGAGTTTCATATGAAATTGGCTAAGAAATCACTCGCTTGAAACAAAAAGAGCAAAGTTTGCTTTTAGCCTGTCTAAGGCTTATGTAACCACGCCGTCCGTGTGTCCGTGTGTCCGTCTGGTTGCACGATAACTCAAGTATGGGTTAAGGCTCAGTTATACGACTTTCTCTTTCATCGAGTTCGCGGCCATCGACTTTCTCTTTTATCGAGTTCGGGGCCAAATGAGAATCACGTCTACGTTGGTTCTTATG
>JAQFZX010002884.1:0-15669 GCA_034682405.1 Hydroisotoma schaefferi | reverse complement strand
AAAGTCATAAAAATCGTTTGCCAATTTAAGGTTTCTTGTTTTGCCAAAACTTGATTTGCCAAACTGAGGGTGAATCGTAGTATGCATGCTTGTCTTTTAAAATGAAATAGCAACTTTTCTCTCATGAATAGCAACGGCATGGTGGTTTGATATCTTGAACCTGTTTGTTTTAATAAGAGTAAGCCATCGATATTGATTAAAATTCAAGAGAAACAAATATCCGTAGTTAATCCTTATAATGTATATATTTTCATTTTATATACTTGTCAAAGGGTGACGCTTCTGGTTTTCTAATAATTATATTGAATGTTGAAATGCTCTGAAAATAAAACTGAGTATAAGTTTTCCTGCAGCATTTTTATCCTCTTATTAATTTAAATCACTGCCAGCTCTACGTAATGAATAGAGTTTTTGTGGTTTTGGCTTATTTGGTCAAGTTGTCACTGCCAAGCTTTGCCAACTCTCTAACTTTTGCACCTGTCACATTCAAACTCAAAGTCGGTAAATATTTTAAGGGAAACTAGAACCTAAAATATTTAAATTAAAAACTACACGCTAAGAATATTTAAGTTACAAGTTTAGTAACATACATAATACCGCAAAGACTTGATTAAAACGTTTACTCTGGAATTTATTTAATTTAATCTGCTTTTCCCAATTTTATTACTATGATTCGTGGTTTAACTATCAAAGGGTAGACAAAGCCATAACTTTTATCACCAAGAATTACGGTATTCATTAGAAAAAAAGAGTTTTAAGCTAACAGCTTCTCTTTTCACAAGGTCGAGTATTGCTTGCGCTCATAAAAAGTATAACTACAGGACTAAACCTTGGTTATGCATATCTTAATTAGATTAAAAACAAAAGTATAAACTTAAAGCTTCATCTAAAATAAGGCCAAAGTTAGAGTTTAGTATAGTTAAAAAAAACCTATGTTGATGCAGATCATTTACTGGAAGTATATTCTGGTAACCTTTTTTCGCAGCTTTTTACGTCACACTCTCAACAATATACCTGTAACGTGCAAAGTCAGAGCTGTAAAATTTATCGGATATAGAGAGAAAGTGAATGTTCTCTGGTTTCATTTACATTTACTTTTATACACTTTTATCTTTCTTTCTTACTGCAAAAACAGGCCACTTTGCTTTTTCTGAGCAAATATGTTACTTTTAACGGAAATCAAGGAATAAGTTTAGTATAACTCTAAGGACTTGGTTAGAACTGCACTTTTTACAGCTTAGTAGGCCATTTCTTTCCTTTTCATCCACATTTCTTTATTTTTTGTGAGCTCGTGGGATGAATTATACGGAGAGGTTGCGTGATCCGGAGGATTAATTTTTACATGGAGAAAAGGTGAATTGGCCCTCTCCGCCTACTTCCTTCCGTAGCTTGTGTTACAAAGCTAGGACGGAGTAGGGAGGGTTTACATTTATATGTAATGGAGGGTTAAATTTGTATTAAATCATTTGCGGTGAAAGGGGGAGGGGTGCTGAGGTGTGGATGGAAAATACTTTCAATTTATGCAATCAATTAGGCCGATTCATCAATCATGAAATGGATAATGGGGTTTCTTTATTCAACAAAAAAGCTCGTACGCCTCAGCAGCCGACTGCAACTTTTAGCTATATATTAAAACACCTGGTGAAAGCTTGAATGTTGTAGCTGTAGAAATATTCATGTAAAAAACTGAGGGAATTGTTTACTTTATTTGTTGTTCCAAAGCATTTAAAAATTACTACAATAACGACTGCTAATATGCACAAAACAGTTATACAAAATTGTGATGCCAGTTTAGGTTTTAAGTCAAAACAGTTCTAAAGTCAACTTCAACTTCAACTTCAACTTGATTTAAAAACAATCGCAAACCAAATAAATTAACTGAATTCTGCATTTTTATTTTTATTTTTTTATCTTTTATGCTTGCTTATGATGATTACATTCATATAGTGAATAATACAACACCAGTATAACTTTTTCCTAAAAAAATATAACCAGCAAAACATTGGGCAGTATTACAAATAATAAGCTCCAAAAAAGGAAAGAGAAGACACAACTTTCCCTTGGGTCCATCTCTTAAGTAAAAAAAAGCTAAATATCTTTTCATGGCTCAGAAGCTAATTTTCTAAAACGATAGAATAGCAACTTGAACTTCTAAAGCCGAAGCAAAACCGTAGTCTACAATAAGTATCAGGATGTCTGGTACATCCCAAGCAATTTCAGTGTTTAAAGAGATATCAAGTAGTAAGCTGGCTCTAGATATTATATTACTTATTTTATTAGAAAAATCTCTGAGGAATTCAGCCCAGACTGCGTGCAGCTATGCTCCTTGATGTTTAACTAGGAGGAAGCAGCCCATTTGGAATTTCACTGACGAGGGAGAGCTTACAATAAGAAGAATGAAGTCCACCCACGAGGGCTTTATCAATACCCATTCTATGTATGTCTGCTCCCTTACTCCTAATACATAATACCATTAAAAAAGAACTGTTCTTCACCAACCAACCAAAGAAGTAACCACCTAGCATTCGAAGTAGTATGGAGTGAACGCTCTAGAATGTTAAAGATGAAATGTGGATGGTTGTACTGTACACCCATGAAGTAGACGGATGGACAGGACAAACCATGAACCAGAAAGAACATGAAAAGCATGAAGATGATAAAATGGCTACAGAAGAGAACTTGGATGAAAAAAATACTGCAAAAAGTTATATTAATAGCAGTAGTGGAAGAGCTTAGAACCAATGTCAGTTGTGTGCTGGCTAAGCTAACGTATAGTGTAGCATAATGGAACGTTAAGTACGAAATGGAAAGCGAAAGAAAGTAGAGCATCGCATCGTATACAATATTTTTACTTCCTCGCTCATTTTTTACATATTACAACAAAAAATAACTAGACCAGTACCAGTCAAGATGCTACCAAAGAATAATATCCCGTTGAAGGAAGTATAATAGTAATAATAAGTTGCGAAACTAACTAAAAGTCTGGGTTTTAAATTGTAAGGAAGGAAAAAGTCAGGAAAACTACAAGTGAGTTCTTACTTGATGATGTACTATGGCATTATGTTTTGTACTATATTTATCATTTGCTCCTTTAGGACTTTTCTAGTACCATGGTTGGTTGTTAGCAATAGTTTTCTAGATAAATATTTGTCTCACAATTAGTACGACTTATACAACTATAATGGCTTACAGTTATAGCCGTCCTCGTTCTGATGTGATTAGACGATTTTCTTTCTTCTTCCGTCAATTCCGCTATTCAATCATCTATTCAGTTCAAGTTTACAAGTGAAAGGGAAAATAATCATAGACTTTCCTCTCGAAAAAAGGCAACATGTCCGGTATACCCAGTGCAGTATATTTTCCATATTTATCCGTTATCTTTGTACCCGTAACTAATGGGCATTATCCTCACAAAAAAACTTACATGTTGAAGTTTGTCTCATACATGGTATGATGTAATAATAACTACTGCGTGCGTTGCGTAGTATATGTGTATGGATTCCAGTTACTTCTTAGAAAATGTGTAGACTAGAAAGCGCAGGGTAATAGTAACTAGGAAAACGAATAAAGAGACAAAATCTTGCTATCAAGTAAATAAATTCAGAGTAAATATTCCAAGAAAAGTATGGTAAAAGGATTCTTCCTATTGAAAGGCAACTCATCCACTTCAAGCCTTTATTCCTAACTATTTTGGGATCATTTCGTTGAAGCGGAAGGGGTTCTACAAAACCAATGGCAGCATTTTTTAAGTATTACCAATATAAAAAACTATAACACAACCTATTCTAAATCTCAATAGCTAGCAACCCTTTTGAAAATACAATTGCTCCTGTCTTTCTCTCTTTCTAAGGTACGTAAAGTAAATACATATATGATATGTACTTGGTTGGACTTGTTCATTCACTTCAAGGAAGATTCTTATGTATATGTGTGCAAGAAGTTGCTTTCATCGACAGAAAAAGGCTAAGGCGGCCACGATCAG
The DNA here is from genome assembly GCA_034682405.1 of Hydroisotoma schaefferi. Classification (NCBI taxonomy): domain Eukaryota; kingdom Metazoa; phylum Arthropoda; class Collembola; order Entomobryomorpha; family Isotomidae; genus Hydroisotoma; species Hydroisotoma schaefferi. Next base: position 11,687 of record JAQFZX010002884.1, on the reverse strand, counting down.
TACTGAACTGAGTTCTTCTTTCTACTTCTTTACTTTTTTCATATGGGTTTCCAATAAAGTATGCCTCTCAGCTCTTTACTCCTTTTATAAGACTGCAGTACTCCTCTTAAGTCCTAACCAACTAACCGACCAACCAAACAGTATAGAGAATGTAAGTTGAAGTTAAGGCAAACAGTCTGGAGGAACTTTTTCCTTGAGAAAGGCAAGGAAAGTGGAGAAATGTAAACGGATTACGGATTCGTTTGCTGAATACGGATATCCCAACCGGAGATCTCCAATAGATATTTCTAACTAGCAACTAGAACTTCTTAAGTAGCAGTGTAGTAGAAGTAGCAGTAGTAGGTCCAGGATGGAACGATAAACTTATTCCTAGTAGTTTAGTTAACTCTTGTCTCTGCAGCAGCAGTACTGTTGACTGTCTGGACGGTTTAATAGTATATAATATGATTCTCATCTAGAAGAGGTAGAACTTTGGCTTACTCTCTATTTGCTTCTCTAATCTATGTGCCACTGGTATGTGGCTTTTATAATATATTATTAGAGAGAGAAAGTAGTGGCATCACAGACATGGCAAAGACAAGAAGGGCTAGGACGATGCAAGGAAATGGTAGTGTCGTTTGTAAAATGAGAAGTTGACTCTGCTGACAGCCTCATTGAAGCAGCGACTCCATTCTTTTACATTTTATGTGACTGCGGGGAAAGTTTTTATGTCGAGAAGACGTCAAAAGTTGTATTCAACTTGGGATCGAAAACTATGCATAATTTCCAATACAGCAGTCGTATTTGCGTATAAATGTAGGTAGGAATTATTCAGCGTATAGGTGAGTATTGTTGTCAATAAACCTTTTATTTGTTATAGTTGATGGAGAAGGAGAATATTACTAAACTTTACGTGCGATTAAAAATATATGGGAGATAACTCTTATATATTTTTATACTGAATTCACACAAGTAGGTATTCTCTTGACTTGTGCGAATTCAGTCAGACAGAATAGATAGCTAGTTTAGCTTCTGTTATGAGTAAGCGGTGCTTGGTTGAATGACAGGCTGAGGCCTTTTAGATTGCTGAATATTTTGAACAGTTTTGGATGGCTGTCATTTTATCAAATTCTTGCTAAACAGGTTTGATATTTGATGACATGACGGGAGAGTGACAGAGTAGTTGCAAAACCACGTCCGTTATAAAAGACAGTTATTATTTTCATGCATTTTTAAATAGTTTGAGGATGTTCGCAAAGGATTTTGTTTGCTTGTTGAAAAACAAACTATATGTAGGCTGTTGTACCTTTTTTTAATAGTGTGCGTATTAAATTGCCATCCTTACTTTTTTGTACAAATATTATGAAGTTGGTAGTTGTGCAAGCTAGACATGTGGACGGACAATCATTGCTCACGTCAATGCTATATTGGTTTTATATTTTCTTCTTTTTTTCTGTAACCTCGTGTCTGCCTTTCCGTTTATCTGTCTTCATGGACTTAACGTCTTTCGTTTTTATTTTTATTTCTTTGTACTCAGTTTTTCTCCGTTAAGTCTGTACAGTAACAGCTATTGCTTTAAGTCGCGATGTAGCATAGAAAGTAGATGCAGACAATACAAATATAAATGCTATATTAAGAAGCAAGAACTTAGCGACAACTTATAACACTTAATATGATGATGTTTTCACCAATTAATGTGTAACATTTTTAGCAGGTCGGTCGTCTTTCAGTAAGTTATTTTGAGGACTGACACTCGTTACAAAATATATTAAAATCGGTGTTTCTGTGTTTTTGAAAGAGATGAAATCGTTTTAAGGAAACAAAATTAGATATGTACAGGGAAAAGTAAACTAGGGTAAAATGTTTGGTAGAGAAACTAGTGGAGTTTTAATTTTTTTAAAAACATGTACTTCTTTACTTTTCGTCAAGAACGATACAGTTGTAGCTAACTTAATTCTACCAGAAAACTAATAATCCTTAAAAGGATTTTTTGGAGAATTTTAGCTAAGAAATAAGCCCAGAGCACCGACAGCGGTAGAGTGGAAAGCATTGCAATCCTATAATCCACTACCTTTGGCAGGTTTGCATTTTTTTCCTAATGTGAAATCCATTTATATATAACATAGTGGCAGAGTCTGGCATGTCATGCCATTATTGTATAGCACGTCGAATTGAGTCAAGTATGCCGAGGATTTGGAAGAAAGAACACAATTTTAAGCCAAACAGAGCTTTTATCCCGAAAATCTTGTTGCTATTTGAGGTTCTAAAACTTCTTTTTATCTAAGTTTATTCCGTAGCTGTAGCTATGTTTTGTTTGCGTAACCAAAACAAAAAACTTGAGCTTCAATAGCATGACCATTTCAAAAAAGGCTAAGCTAAGCTAGTCGTAATACTTGACGGTTGTTTACTCACAAAAAGTACGATGAAAGTACACTGGGAAAGTAAAGACAGGTTAGTTGGTTGGTAGTTTTGTACTGTAGACACTCCTATCACTCTTCCACATGTTGATCGATACATGCATGTATGTGGCTAGTTCACAGCCGTACCTAGTTTCGAAAGGATTTTTATCAAATATTGAAGTACTTTTGGGGAAAATCACTTACCAAAGAAAGTAAATCTGACCAAACTTTCTGTCAAACCCTCTTTTCTTTCCACTTTACAGTCGTCGACGAACCTAATCGTTACTTACTTTATAAACCGAGGAGCTAGCAAGCATAACTAAACTGAGTGAGTCGATTCTGAGCTTCCTTTTTATTATTTTAAAATATAACGTTTTCCCAAACTTAGTTCCAAATAAAACGTGTAATTCCTTCAAATGGGGGGATTTTATAGGCAAATCAAAAGTATTTCTAAATCCTTTCTTCTCCAAGCAAAGATAAATCTTTGAGAAATAAGTTTTGCAGGTTTTTTAAAGCCTTTAAGAAGAGATTTTGCTCTACAACATGGTTGAAATTGAAATCTTAAAATAACGCTCTAATAACCTTTTGGTCGGCTGGAAATAATCTTTTGAAAAATGATTACTCACTTTGATGTCTGCATGCTGTGGAAGTAATAGGGATTTTAAGCTGTGTAAATGCAAAGTAAAAAGTAAAGTAAGCTCGACCGGAACGAAAAAGTAGAGCGATCAAATCATCAGTAATCATTTCAAAATAAATAGTTACCTTATTTACGGTTTAAGTACCCTGCTTAATTCTTTCCACTAACAAAATGTACCTCAACCGTCAACTACTTGGACTACGAGAGGTGAAGCTTTAATTTCGAACATGAAAAGGTATAGAAAGTAATTATTTCCGAGGAGTGTATTGCAAAATTAGGATTAAAACTGGAAACTAGTTATGAATAAGCATCCTGCGATACAAAGTTACTGGGTTTTTGAGTTCATTCATTTTAAGATAGTGGAATGTAACGGGAATGATTTTTCATCTTTATAAAATTTCTCCGTCCGTACTTTGCACTTTCATCCATTTGAGAGGACGTAGATTTATTTTATTCAATATACATCTTTAATATACTCCAAGAGGTTTCTACTTCTTACTTTTATCGGTTCTTCCATTCAACCCAAGTTGCAAAATACCAAACTTTCTTCTTATCCAATATCAAATGGAAAAACGGTAGAACAATTTCACCACATTCCTATCATACGGCACCTCACCTCATGCATCATCCTGTCCATTCCTAAATGCCCTACACCAGACTTTTCCATCTCAGATTCGAAGAAAGGACCATTCAGCGCTTACTGCTAAGACTTATGCCTTATTCATACAGCACAACCGAGTCTTCAACTGGCTGAACAAAGTAGAAATATCCCAAGTATTTTTCGATGGCATGTTCCTTATTTTTAGAGAGAAAAATAAAATAAATTCCTCACTCTACCACATAAAAGAAATATTTTTGTTCGATTTACAGGTGGCAAAGCAAACGGCGAAGACATGCTTTCAGAATTTGTCAAATAGAAGAGCTTAGATAAAACGATGTATTATTATTGCTGAAATTACATCCAAGAATTGTCTTATTAGATGGGAAGTCAGTTCAGTTTCTTTATCTTTAATTTTATTTCTTCCAGATAACTTCAAATGGCAAATAATTTGGCTTTATTTACTTGACTTTGGGATCCTTTATTTTTTACAACTCTTTCAGACCAAGAGTAAAAACTTTCAAAAAGGGATTTACTATGATTTAGTTAAGAAGAATGCGGTGTGATAGACTCTGACAGTAAATAAGGTAATGATACTTTGATGAGGTTCACATTGAGAATTCTTAAACAGGATTTATTACAAAAGCTTAAGCTAACAAAGAGATCCTTCTTAATATTAGACTACCAAGTAGCTCAACGAGTTGTATGAAAAATACATACAATGCAAAGTAGGGTAAACCATAGTAGTAAAAACTTAATTACGCTAGAGATATTTTCTCTAAAGACCAAAACCAATTTGAAAGACAAACAAATTCATCCTCGAGGAAAACTTCTTTCTACAAAGCATAGCGTAAGCTCCTTTCCAGTAGTATAATCTTTACTTAGATTCATGAAACTATGTCGTCTGTCTGAGATAAATTCATGGCTATAAGTTCCTATTAGAAGTGTGTGGTAGGAGAGCTCTTTGTGCCATTGTCCTTGCAAGGCTTAATGAAAGTTGTTAGCACATGATTTAACTTTCCTCAATTTATTTCCTTCTCAAAGTCTCATCAACTATGCATCACCAACCGGGCAGCACGTAACGGAAGTGGTATTAAATACATGGTTATTGGATGTGCAGACATGTACCTTTTGTATACATTGGTATGCCATGGTACTGCAATGTGAGGGTGGTGGACTCTTCTTTCATAATCTCTCTAGAACTGGGAAGATAAGCCTTGAAGTTGAATTGTAGTTTCAATGCTACTTACCACCAACTATTTGTACTGACACGACAAAGCGATTCAGTCAGTTTGGCTAAAATTAAAAAATTTTGGTTAACTTTTGCAAGGGGAAAAATGAAATCAGAAGTTTAAATGATAACTTTTCCAAAAATAATATTTCAATGTCACTTTATTACTAACGTAGGTATATCCTCGAACAGTGACGTCCTTCAAATAGTAGCTCCCTTAATTACTATTTATAACACCATAAGCTCTATTTAATTGCATGGTAAATTTGAACAGTAAAAACGGCAAATATCAGTAGACCAGCCATATATTAGAGGATATGAGGCATACAACAAAATTACTTGACGACTCTATCAATAGGTATTACTCGGAATCGTATTCGCTAACTTTTTAATCCAAATGTGGAAGCTTCTACAATAGTTTTGCGGTCTTTAAAATAGTTCTGACATACTTATACTGACGATAGTTTTTTTGAGGGATAGATTACGAATCTCCAAATCTTTAACTTTGCAATTTGAATATTACTCATAAATCTATTACGCCTACCCATTCATAAAATTAAAAGGGATACTTTTAAATAAATAAAAATTTAGCCACTTCAACTTTATTAGCCACTCCGTCCGACGCTAGCCAAACTGACTGGCTATCTATAGAGTTGCCTACATACGAATACGATACGTTCCATTATAATATTAATCTTGTCATGCCACGGCTCATAAGTAATAGTAATAAATAATAATACCCAAGTAGTAATGGCTAGTTTTCTTGAAGTAAGGTCCTTTAGAGCTGTCTCTAAAGAAGCACTAAGAAGTAAGTGAAAGAGAAAGCAACTTTGTGGAATACGATGCTTGGACTTGCTCGTATCAAAAGATTAGTATGCACCTACTTTAGCAATATAGTAGATCTAACTATTCTTAAAACGAAACTCTGACTAAAGACAACGGAACGATGAAAAAGGAAGCAAATTTTAATTTCGCGAGGAAGATTGATTTTAGTTTTGAAACTACATTTCCAGCTCTTTGTATTCTTAATTTTACAGCACATAGTGGAATTACATCATTGTTTAAAGGCATACAATTTTGTACTTTGGCCGTACAAATACCTTTAAGAAGTATGCTGCTAGTCTTAAAATGGCAACGTGTACGTTGACTCAACAAAGTTGCATAGTCTTAGATTGTTGTAGTGTTATCTTCCAGCTCTCATCTGTTGAAATCGAGGTTATTTAGGTAACCGTGTACGTGTTTCTGCATGAATCAATATTTATCACCGGACTGGAGTAAACAATTCCTATCTTGTAAATATACTTTCTCGTCCACGAAGTTCATGCATACGAAAGTTGAATATAAATCTAGACAACGTCTACTTTCCACTACTATTCTAACATTTATCAAAGACGCCCTCAGGACAAGCACGTAATGGAATGGTACTCGAAACAACCTGAAGTAGTAAGGAAAAGTGGGTACCGATGAACAAATTTCATTAGGCCTCTACTATGAATATTTAGTTCAAAGGTAATTACACAGGAATGGGGAGGGGTTCTTTTTTCTCATGGAGAGATTTTCTACCGTCTCAAAAATCTGTACTCTTGTAAATTACTATGATAATACACGGGTAGGTCGCAAAATGTAATAAAAAGAGCAAAAAAGAAGGAAAAGAGATATAAATTTCCATATAAAAGTTGCTGGAACTTGTAAACTAGATTATGCAGGTAGTAGATAGCTAGCTATCGTCGTACCGGTAGGTATATAGTGTAGAAATGGTATTTACTAGACGGGTGAACAATAACCAGGTTCAAAGTTGTCTGTCTAGCTTTGCTTTTCATCAGATTTTTTATTGACAAAGATAGATGGGCTGGAGAAAGTTCACACCAGGTGTGTTTTCAGATGAACCAAGTGCAATTTACAGGGTTTTGATTCAATCTTGTTTGCTATCATCATCACCTAGTTGCCAGTGCCAGTGCCACTTGCCTTTGAGCTTCAGATTGTCATCTAAGCAGTACTAATTTTGGCTCTCTTTATGGAAAAACATAATGCTTGACGCTTTCTACCCTCCAGGTAGATACGCCCCATTTACCAAACTTGTACTATTATTGTATGCTTTACTACACATAAATCTTGTTAGTAGTCCTCCTGTTGTGGCTCAGTTTGTCTCAAGTACAATACCGGTGGTGGAGGTATTTTTATGATTTTATATGCTTTCTTTGCAGGAATGTTTTATTATTTATTATACGGTAATACATAATATTTATATTTATTATTATATTTTGTACGGTAATTGGAGCGGCTGAGATGGGACGGAGTTTAGTGAATGATGGATTATGAAAGCATAAAAACGTATATTAGTATTCAGTATTCCGCGATGTATTTATATAGTTTGGTTCTTGTCCTGATTTTGTAAAATTAAAAATGCATGAGTTGGAGAGCTTCTTGCGTAAAAAATACAATAGCATTTCTTAACTATGAAACTTCCAAGCGTTATTATAAACTTTCTATTGTATACTTATAGTTTCACTTTTAATTTTGTCGTCGTATTGCTAACTTTGTAAAAATAAGAAATCTATAGTGCGTTTAGTATGCAAAGGATGAAAAGCATGCAAGTTTATTAGAAGCGTAGGTGGTTTATACCTGGGATGTTTACGGCATTTAAAAGTTTAAGTCTAAGCTGATGAAGATTTTAGTAAGTTTAAACTATTTATGTGTATTCATTCAAAATCGTCTTACCTGTAAAGCCAGCAAAGTTGTAGGAGACGCAGCCAAGTTGACGTACGTTCAGCTTCTGCTTGCAACCAAGAGATCAACTCTTGCTCAAATGAGACGCAACTGCAAGAGTCTGTATGGGAATAAAAAAAATACTTCTTTAAGGTTTCGAATACTCATCTAAAAATGAGTGCAATTTACGATTGCAAGCCCTCATTGTATTTGATTGATAATCCTCACATAGAAAGCTTATTATGGAGTTTACGATTTTCGTCAACTTGCATTTTGTTCCCATGAATTTCAACCTTAAAAATAATTCTGGCAAGAGTATCGTTCAGTTCTTATATTAGTTGAATTTACTAAGTTATCAAAAAATTCCCTGATTTTGTTCGGTATTCCGCTAGAACCAGTGGATCAATGACGAGTAGCTTTACATGAGGATATAACAAAAGTATGCTTGAGTCGTAGTATTAAGATAATATTGAAAAGGATCAAAAGTTTTTCAGATGGATTTATGTCTTAGTAATACTTCAATCCTACCTATAACCTAGCTCGCGTGACATACGATATTTTAGTATAGTAAAAGCAACGATACCTGTGCATTTGCTTCTGACCTAAAATTGCACTGGAGCAGACAATACTACAGAAACGAGACAAAGTGCAGCTATAATTCTGTGCCAGACTTCGTATCTTCAGAAATAGTTAGTACTTTTGCGTGATAAAATGATAGGCAGTAGAGAGCAGAAATAAAGCTGACAACGTCAAATGTAATGCCCACAACCGAGAAACCAATCTTGTGTTTATCGAGAGATATGTGGTGGTCTTATCTTATCCATTCTTATTGGGAGTAAGGATGAGAAAGTTACTGTATCACTTTCACCCCAGCTTCAATCACACAGTAGCAGTCGGATATGTAGGTTTTAGTGTTGGAAATAGGAAGTTCCACGAGAGAAATACGTTACTCTCAGAAAGAAGCAATAGCAATAGAAATAAATACAAGGGTAGAATATACAATGAAATACGAACCTGGCTTCTTTCAGTGAGATGGATTCGTTCCAGTTGAGACGATCCGATCCAATTTCACTGCCGATGCTGAATTTTTGGCTAAACAGTGTATCAAACCTCACACGGTTTTGTATCATCCACGTCGACCTGATGGACTCTCTAAGAATGAATTTCAGCTCTGCTAATTCTGGATGAAGCATGAAACAAGAAATCTTTTTCTATGCAGGCATGGAGAAAAAGTAGCACACAGTTCTTTGGGGAAGACACAAGGTTTGGTTTATAACAAGTTGTGTTTTTAATAATATGAAATAAAGTATAACATTCCGTAAAGCTGGTGAATAAAAGACCCGTCTTTCAGACTTGGGATTTCAATCTATCAAAGGAACTGCCATTATCAAGTGTTTGTACGTTCTGAACCTTTGATGCTACTACTATTGGGTACACATAAGCATACTGAGATGTAAATGTTCCTACAACGTACAATAGTCAGTAACAGTTCTAAGCAGCTTTTTATAATCTATCACGAAGTGGAGTCTTTGCTACAAAGACACGTAGGAGTTTTATTTCTCTAATGAGAAGTCAAATTAGGTCACAGGTCAAATGCCACCTCTGAGTTGACTCTGCCTGTCGCCCTTTTTTACTTTCCCTACAAAGAATAAAGATGAGCTGCTGCTGCTGCTGCTTTCCTCTTATTTCAACAAAGTTTTATGTTACCAAACTTGCGTATTCTCTCTATGCATAGTACACTGTGAGTGTGTTAAAAAGACTTTTTGTATAATGCTTATTGCTCCTAGTCTTTTGACTCCCCAAAGGGTATCATATCATGCCTAAGCTGGGGATAGTCAAGTGGATCCTTCAAAGAGGAAACTTGCTGGGTAATTTTGGTAGAAAGTTGTAGTGTAAATTTAATGCCAAAGAAGGCAGATAGTATACGGTACTTGGTATTAATACAGAGAGACAAGATGATTACTTCTCTGTTCGTGGTGGGATTTTGGCCCTTGCTGTTTTCGTTTTGCTATTTATCCTTCCATCTCTTTGGTCTTGTTTGGGATTTTGATAAGAACGATTCCGCTCACCAAGTACGTTTCTAATGATTCGCAGAGAAGTTTGTTTTATTACCGTTTGGTTGTCAAAATCCCCAACCGGAAAACCGGGTTGGATTCACATTCACAGTAAATCGGTCCCGCAGACGGTTGATCTTATGTGAAGCGATGCGAATGCAGAATAAATATCTGATTGAACTGTGGGTGGAAAGAGGATCAAGTTCTTACACTTATATCCTAAGACTTCCCTATTACTAGTTTCTGAGTTTAGTTAAACAACTCAAGCACAATTCAGTATAGTTTTATTGGATGTGCGTGTGTGGCTGAAGTTTCTACATAGTTACTTTTTCAAGTGAGACTGGTGCATTTTCGTTTCATTCGAGAGACCTTCACTTTCTTTAGTTTGGTAATGGATGGTTTATCCAAACTGTTGAAGAAAATAAAGGATAGTTCCCTACTTGTCTTTGTTAAATAAGTTGAGAATACTGAGGTCTGAAGATGAACAATTTGAGACGATTCCCCGAAGTATTTGCTCGAAAAGGCGAAGAATAAGTTGGATGTGGATACTACGCGATGGCAAAAGATAGACTGATGAAAGGGACCCTGTGCCGCACCAACCAACCTCTGCTACAGAAATAACGCTTTCACTCTCGGCAAACTTTCCCCTTATGCACTTGCTGGTTTGACTTGGACTCTTTTTGGTTCCTTAGTACTACTGCTTTTTGCCGTTATAAAGTTTTGTAGTCATCCTGAACCCTTGGTAGCTTTAGTTCGTAGTCTGAGAATGGTATTCATGTATGTTTCAACTTTATATAGTTATCCTTAGCTGAATTACTCCTCCCTTCCCGAATCCCAACCCAGTTTCTCCATATCTACACTACTAACCTCGTGAAATGTAGCATAACATAAAGCGACCGCCTGTACACCGCTTTACTAATGCTTGTCTTTATGACTCGATGAGTTAAAAAAAGCTACACTGATGTCTTTATAACTTTCACCTCTGTTGTTTATTATATAATATGTAGTTGAGTGTGGTTAGAGTAGCAGCATTGCGGGTTGGGTGGTAGTGTCTATTCTAACTTTGGTTTAGACTAACGTTTTTGAACGAAGTTAATTTTCTTCGAAATAAATCCCTGGTCTGTATACAGCAGTCTTAATCCTTTTGCAGCGGAAGCTTGTGTACATAATGGCAAGTAAAACTTGGGTGTACTTAGACTTGGAGATGCTTTAGTATTTACCGTATTTCCTGTTATAATTCCCCTAGGGCTTTATTACTTCGAAGGGAAAATTAGAAATTCTATTAACATGGAAAAGATAAGACTTATAACATGGAAAGGCAGGGGGGAATTAAACCGGAGGGGGAATTATTCCGGGGGAGGAATTAAAACGGGAAATACGGTATATACTTTTTAAACATATTAGAACTATACTATGTAGTACTACTGGGTAGAGAAAGCTAGATTAGACTAATATGTACGCTGTAAGAAGATGTACTTTATGAAAGTATGTTCTTTTCTGTAGAAGTTAAAGTGGCTTTGGGTATGATATAGAGGATGGAGTTTGGAGGTAAAACTTTTTTCAACTCCCTGGATAAACATTTCTCAGAACGGATTTCGACATTTAACTTTGCATGCTTCAAAGCCCTGAAGGGAATTTTGACTAAAATTGTAGCGTTATGCTCAGTAAGTATTTTAATTAAGAGAAAGGGTAGCTAAGTGGATGAAAATAATAAATAAATTTTGACAGGCATAATTAGGATACCACCTATAAATTTCATGCGTTTCTTATCTCTGTCACTGAGTAGAGTGCATGAAACTACTGTCACGATAGCTAATTGTTTTCAGTACGTGCTATGCACTTTGTCCACATAAAATTTTAAATCAGCACAACAAGTATCAAGTAGTGTATATTTACTACATGCATGGGAAAGTAAGTACCGTATTTCCTGTTATAATTCCCCTGGGGCTTTATTACTTCGAAGGGAAAATTAAAAATTCTATCAACATGGAAAAGGTAGGGCTTATAACATGGAAAGGTAGGGGGAATTAAACCGGATGGGGAATTATTCCGGGGGAGGAATTAAAACGGGAAAGTAAGTACG